>PVIH01017287.1:26949-42451 GCA_004025045.1 Sigmodon hispidus | reverse complement strand
GGAGCCCCGCCTAGAATCCTCAGTGAGGGTCTGGGGGCGTGGTCAGGGTGGAGCCCCGCCTAGAATCCCCCAGTGAGGGTCTGGGGGCGTGGTCAGGGTGGAGCCCCGCCTAGAATCCCCAGTGAGGAGCTGGAGGCGTGGTCAGGGTGGAGCCCCGCCCAGAATCCCCAGTGAGGGGCTGGGGGCGTGGTCAGGGTGGAGCCCCGCCTAGAATCCCCAGTGAGGGTCTGGGGGCGTGGTCAGGGTGGAGCCCCGCCTAGAATCCCCAGTGAGGGGATTCCATAGTCTTGGCCTGCAAAGTTCAGCTTGGACATAATGTGATGGCAGAACTATGTGTGACCTTCCGTGTATATTTGACCTCCTAACCCACACCATATTAGCCAAGCTGCTTAGGTGTGCCTGACTCAGTTTCTCCAAGTGTGTTTGCCAAGGAAGATAATCACATTTCACTGAGACTGAAAGTTCAGGTCTTTGTGCAGCCCAGATGGAGAGAGATCCTGGCAGTCGGGAGCCCAGGCATACTGAGCACTGCAGCTTGAAGGGAAAGTATCCAGGCCACTGGGAGCCAGTGAACACCCCAGGTCACAGTAAGCCTGGGCAGCAGCTTACAGCCCCGCTTCAGGGAAAGGCTTCCCAGCTTAACAGCTCTGCTCTGGCAGGGGAGGGAGGGCCTCCTGGGCAAAGCTGCTGCAATGGCTTCTCTGCTGCTCATTGCTCTCTGCTCAGGGAATATAACAACTTGGCCCAGCCAGGGAAGGTCCCCTGGGAGGCGAGAGTGTTATAATTTCTCTTCCACAGCTGATCTCGGTTCAGGCTCGGCTACTGCTGCTGCTTCTGCTCCAGGGAAAGAAGGTCTTCACTCAAACTTCATTCAAGAGATTTATCGGGAGGGAAGGGTCCAGGAGAGGGTGGCTGCCTCGGCCCGGGTTGGAAGAGGACAGTGGAGAAAGGGCTGTAGGCTCAGAACTTATTAGGGCTTCTTGAGGAGGGGGGCGGAGCTTTCTGGGGAGACTTCCAGGGTGGGGATTGGTCAGATCTTTTCCCTTTTTTGTTTTTGTTTTTTGTTTTTTGTTTTTTAGTTTCAGGGCCAAAGTGTGTTTCTTTCACTGGCTCTTCTGGGCTTCTGGGCTCTAAATACAGGGTGAGGGCACTTTCTTCCACTGTCTCTGACTCTAGGGCCAAAGTGTATTTCTTTGGTGCTGGTTTCAGAGTCAGGGCACGTTTCCTTTTTGGTTCTGGGTTCAGGGGTAAAGTATTTCACCGGCTCAGGTCTTAGATCTGGGGTGTGTTTCTTTCACTAGCTCTGAGTTCAGGGCCAGGGTGGGTTTCTTTGGCTGGCCACTTTTTCCTAGAGCCTGGAATGCCTGATCCTTCCGCCTCAGCCTGTGCTGAGTGATGCTCCGCCTGGTTTCTTTGGCTTGTGGTCCTGTGCCTGCATCCGGGCCTCATACCGGGCGCTTCCTCTAGCCACACCTCAGTTTATTACCTCTCTATTAAGCACCAGAGGTTGATGTCTCTCCGCTGCGCAGATGGAACTTGTCACCCCACAGTCATCTTGTGGTTGGGGACTCCTCCCTTTGGAGTTCTGTCACTACCAATGTCTCATGGTCTGAGAACATTTGTACCACACGAGAGACTGTCAGTTGGTTTTTCTTGCGGAGTGCGTGACTGTGGAAGAGGGACCACCCATAGAGTAGAGATTCAGTGTCTCTCCCCTCTCCTTCCCTCCTAGCCATCATCAGGGTCAAGGTCTACTAGAAGCCACATCTTCCTTTTGCTTGTAGACCCCACGATGGCACCGTGGTCCCCAGTTTCTACTCTGTGAGTGTGAGGCATGGGTTTGCTTCTGACCAATAGAACAGGCAGAGGTCACTTCTGTGGCTGTCACCCCATGTCACTGGCTGACCCCCGGATGTTTTTTCTGATTGACCACCTTTCCAGTCTGAGTCTGCGTGATGGACCCACCCTCCTCTCCAGCTACCCTTTCCCCATTTTTTTCCCCTCTAAAGATTTCTGCTTTTAAAAGTGTTCTGTTGTGAAATAATTTTAAACGTACAGGAAATAGCACTTGGTTGCTCCCCACCCCCAACTCCCGGATCGCGGCAGGGTGGCCAGATGGCCACACAGCTGTGTCCCCACTTCACCAGCAGGTCACCTGATTTTTTCTTTAAGACAGGGCTCCATCTGCAGCCCAGACTGGTCTGAAACAGCAATCCCCCTGCCTCAGCTCTCTGTGCCCCTTTCTCAGTGGTGCAGGGCTGGACCCCAGGACCTTTGCACATGCTCAGTCTCTGGGGGCTCTAAGAACAGTTTGTCCTCACCTGGAGGGACTCAGTCCCTCTTCTGATACTGCCTCAGTTTCTAATCATCTCCAGGTTCTTCCTGTCAGAAGAACCCGTCTGTTGCCTCCCAGTAACTGTTGAGGTTATCGGTCCCCTGGACCTCTGTGACTCCAAATAGCTGGTGTTCAGTAAGGAGTGTAAGATCAGAGCTGCCTGGACCATTTTATTAGCCCGGGGGTTCAGACAGCATGACTCAGTGTCCCCAGGAGTGATTTGTCAAGTGCTGGGCTCTGCCTAGCATCAGTGCACACAAGCCCTGGACCAACACTTTAGGGATATAGGTTGAAATCCCAGAACTTGCACTCAGCACTGAGGTCCCTGGGCTTCGCTGTGCAGCCAATGATCAAGGCCCTGTCTCGATAGGGCAGGGGGGAGGGATATGGGCTCCAAAGTCAGCCTCAGCCTGGCTTGCATACAGGACTGTGAGGCAGGTGGATTGCTGTGACTTCAAGGCCAGCCTGGGTTACAGAGTCCAAACAGAAAGCAGTAATACCGTGATTGACAGGTGTCGTGCCATAGACCTGGGACCTGCTAGGAAGTTTGTACTCAGTATGTGCTTGCTGTGGTGGGGTGGGCAAAGCCTGAGTGAGGCACCTGGAAACCTGTCAGTCGCATGTGAAAGACAGGGCCCTGCCCACCAAGGAGTCACGTGGAATGGAAACCTTCAAGCAGAGGGCCCAGGTGGTGTTGGCTGGGGATTATTGGCAGGTTGCAGAGCCTTAAAGGGGCGGGGCCTGGAGGGAGAGCTCTAGGTTGGGGGTGTCCCAGAGTCCTCTTCCGGTCCGTCTCACTGACCTCCCTTTTTCTGTGTATGTGTATGACAGAAAGGGCCTGACTACACACTGGCTTTGAACTTCAGGCAATGCCCCTGCCTCCGTTTCCTGAGTGCTGAGGTGACCTGTGTGCCTCACTAGACCCCATCCTCCCTCTCTCTGTCTTTCTCTAGGATTTATCTACCTCTATGACACCATGATCCAGAGAAAATCCATCCTGCTGTCCATGCTTTTAACCCAAACACTCCAAACACAGGAGGCAGAGGCAGGAGGATCGCTCTGAGCCAGCCTGGGCTACAGAGTGGGTTCCAGGGCAGCCTGGGCTAAGTAGTGAGACCTTGTCTCACAAAAACAAGAAAACAACCAACCAACCACACGGAACCACAGACCTTCCTTTATAATCAGACTGTCAGGCTTTCGCCATAGTCCAGTGGGACTGTCTGGGAAGGTCGAGGGGCAGCGATGCTGGGAAAGGGGTCCACTTTCTCTGCACAGAACTTCAATCCCAGCTTAGTTATGGCAGGAGCACTAACCGAACCATTCCGGTCATGAGTCCTTTGTCATGCAAGACAACTCTGATTGGCCAGCTCTGGTCACATGCTTTCCCCAGCACCCCATTCTGCTATACCCAGAATGGAGGACAAGGCAGATGTCACCACAAGGGCCTTCCCAAGGATGGCACAGTAGGTGTGCAGCCAGCTGACTGGCTTGAGGGCGGCAGAAAGCATCACCTTGTAGTTTATTTTCTTGAAGGGTCTCCTCACCTTCTACTGTAGCAGCATCCAATCCCCATAGCCCTAAAGTGACATTGGGGATAGAGATGGCAGGTCACTCGGTGCCAAAGTGGGACATCGGATCTAGGTCCGTCTCTAATGTGTTAAGAATGGAGGCTATTTCTTAGTCTCTGTGTGAATGGGATGGTGTATCTCCTCACCAAAATACAAGACCCTATCTTCCTGGGTTGTTCTGTTTGTCCTTTGGGGTGGCTCAGTCAATCGGAGCCCTGAGTCCTTGTGGCCATCACAGGGCTGACATGAGACTTGGAGTGGGAGACGACAAGGTTCCTCCTCCCTGGGGTGACTGTGGACAGAACAGCAGGGACCCCCTAGAATTTCTTGTGGAGCCTTTCTTGTGCCTGGAGTCCCTGAACTCTCCCCTTGTACCCCGAGGCCATGTTAGACTATTTTCCCTTTCAAAAACTGGTGTCACATGGAGCGGATCCCCTGGGATCCTCTGGGAATGACTTTAGTTAGGATTCAGTAATGCTCCAACGAGTCCGCACGGTTGAGTGTTCTTGGGCATGTATGACAATGATGTCACAGAGGTTGGAAGCTTCTAGAACCCCGAGGTGTCATCCTCAGAGCTGGTCACCATGCGGACTGCGGGCTGCGCTGTCCCCAGGAGCCACTTCCGCTTGAGGCCCTGAGTCCGGCCATAGCAGGTGCCGCTCACACCCGGCCACGGGCTCCCCGGGTGGCTCCGGAGATGCCCGAGAAGCTCCTGTACCATCCCACGTGGGACTTGGCAGCATGCGACAGCTGGAGGTAGGGGCGGCCATGGCGCAGTCGGGGTGGGCCCCAGTAGCCCCGGTGGCCCTGGTGACCCTCTGGCTGGTCCTGTCCCCGTCGTCCGCGGACGCGCAGGTTAACCTGAGCTCCGTGGACTTCTCGGAGCTCCCAACGCTGCTTGGGGTCCCCTTGGATCCTCAAGGCGTGCGCAGCTACCTGCTGGCGGGCAGGCCGACCGACGCCTGCCTCGCCATCGAGGGCCCTGGGCTCGACAACCGCTCACTGGACCCACTTCTGCTGGTCCGGCCCCTGGGCTGCACGTGGGAGCGCATGGGGCAGCGCACGCAGAGGGCTGGACCTGCAGCAGCCTCTGCACGCACCGAGGCCCCAGGGCAGCTGCGAGCCTACGACGACCTGGAGGTGACCGTGCGCTGCGATCGGCCAGCGCGCGTGCTGCTGTCCCACGGGGTACCCTGTCCGGACCCCGAGTGTCACCCCACTGTGGCTGCATCCTGGGCACTCGCCCGAGCCCTGGCCCTTGCCGCATCCACGCTGTTCGTGCTGAGGCAGCTGTGGCCGTGGATCCGGGGTTGGGGGAGCCGAGGCACCACGGTGAAGACGCAGACATGCCAGAAGGCGCAGGTGCGCACTTTCACGCGCGTCAGCGACCTGTGCGCCATCTGCCTGGATGATTATGAGGAGGGGGAACGGCTCAAGATCCTGCCGTGCGCGCATGCGTACCACTGTCGCTGCATCGACCCCTGGTTCTCGCGCTCCGGGCGGCGCTCGTGCCCCCTGTGCAAGCAGTCGGTGGCCAGCACACACGACGGCTCCACGGACAGCAGCGTGGGCGGCGACGAGCCACCCCTGCCCGGACACCGCCCACCCATCTGGGCCATTCAGGCCCGGCTGCGCTCACGCAGGCTCGAACTGCTAGCCCGGACAGTCCCTTGCCGCCGCTGCAGCAGCACCACGTCCCTGGTGATGGCCGAGAACGTGGAGCCGTCAGAAGCCACCCCCGAGCCCTTCTGACCCCAACTGATGCGGGAAGGGGCGGACATTGGGAAGGGGGTGCGAGGAGTAGTGTCCAATAAAGTGTGTTTGAATCCGGATGGTTCCTGCTTTCCCACACTGCCTGGAGGAATCCGGAGGCCCGGGACCCGCCCCAGAATAGCAACGCCTCGCCCTGCCCCGCCCACCGTTGATCTTGGCCACCTCTCCTCCTGCCCAACCCTAGGTTAACCTCCTCCCCTGCCTTCCCTGCCCTGGTATAGCCACGCCCTACCAAGTAGAGCCACGCCCATCTTCCGGCTAGCCCCACCCCATGATAGCCACCCCCTGGGAAGCATAACCACTATTCATTTTGCCCTATCCAAGTGTAGCCACTCCCTGTCCCGTGAAGGTGGGGTGGAGGGCACAGGTTGGTGCATGGGTGGGGGGCTTTGAGCACCTGCTTCCTGAGGCCAAGGCCAGGCAGTCTCCTCCACTGTTTCACCTCCCTGAGCCTCAGTTTCCCCATCTGTAAAATGGGCTCAGCGGTGACACCTGCCTCACAAGTCTAAGGATGATTTCACAGCATGTGCAAAGGCCTGGGTGAGCGGCCACCATTTGTTCACTAAGTGATCTTGTTATCATGAGTAATAAAGGCTGGTGGTGAGGCAAGGCTATGGTCCTGGAGGCTGGGGATGAGCGGTGGTCGCTGCATCCAGCAGGCACCTGGTAAGTGCACATGGGGTTCCCCTCCTCTTGTGAGTGGGGTCCTCCGTTTTGTCGCAGCCTCTCTGTCCCCCACTGGAGCCTGGGCGCGTGTCCAGCCGCCTCCGGCTGCCACTGGCTGCCAAGAGTCCCAGCTGCTGGGGCGCTCGTGCCAGATCCCCACCCCCGCTCGGGGGGGGGTCTTCCTGCCCGGCCAGGAGGCGCCATCTGTGTTCCCCTGCGGAGGGGCAAAGGGGGAAACTGAGGCTTTGCAGAGTGTTCTGCTGGCGGGGACCACGGGCAGCCTCGCTCGGGTCCCCAGGGTCCCAGGACGCCCTTGTCTCCCAGGCTGCTGCTGGAGCCCGGGCGCAAAGCAGAAGGCGGCGGCGTTTGAACTGGGTGTCAAGGCTACCTAGACTGGGTCTTCGCAGAGAGGCGGGGACCCCAGATTTCAACTCGGGGATCCCCAGTCTGGGGTGCAAGGCTAAGGAGAGCCAGAGCTGCGGGTGGCACAGGGTCTCCCCGCGGAGTCCGTGGGTGACACACCCCTTCTGGGGAGTCCGCTCCCGCAGGCCAAGCCTGACCCCTGTCTGCGCCCTCTGCGGACCCTGCCGCGCGGGATCCCCCCTCCTCCCGTCGCCCCCTCCCTCCTCCTCTCACCCCTCCCTCCTCCTCCTCTTCCTCCTGATCCCACTCCTCCCGCGCTCCCCCAGCCCCCAGCCAGGCCCAGAAGGGGAGGACATCTTCTGAACAGATGGCCGCTGTCCTCGCCCAGCGCTTTGCCAGTTAATTAACGCCGCCTGTAATTAAACTTCCCACAAATTAGCTGTCAGCGTCGCTAAAGGGAACCGTCCTCTCAGATGCCACCTTGACGAGCGGGATCCTGAGTCTTGTCAACAGGATAATTAAAGGGGGGCGGGGGGGGGCTCGCGGATCTTCCTCCCCTAATATCTCTATCCGCACCATGTTGGGCCGCGGAGACGCGGGCGGGTTTTTCCTCTTGTTTCATGGATTTTTATTTTGCATTGTGTTTGAATCTGTATTGAGGACCTACTGTGTGCAGGCATTGTGCTGGGGGCAAGCGGTGTCTAAGGTATGGCGGTGCTTGACTGGCATTGTGAGGCACGTGCAGAGGTTCCAGGGGAGGACGCAGGAGTCCTGCTGTCTGTCTGTCTCTATCTGCCTCTCTTTGTGTCTTCATCTCCCTCCCTCAGCAGCAGCATTGCGCATTTACAACTGTCCCATCTGACTGAGTCCTTAAATCCCGCCTTAGCTGTGCAGGAAGCCCAGGACACTTTCTTCACACGGAAAGCTATGACCAGCGGCTGCTCCTGCAACACCGTATTGGCCAGCTCTGCCCATGCGTCGGGATATGATACAGCTGTCAAAAAGGAATGATGTTTTACAGACGCTTAGGGACCCTCAGCAGAGTATGAGGTGCTGCACTGGGTCAGAGGGTGCTGCACCACTCCACGATGCAAATTCCTCTTTGTGCAATGTATGTGGTGGGGGTTGGGTGGGCAGGGTGCTCTATTGCTCACAGGACACCCATGGAGGGTCACAGAGGCCAGCCTGGGCTGTGTGACATCCTGCCTCAAAAAACAGAGAAAGAGCCAGGCGGGTTGGCCATACCTTTGATCTCAGCACTTGTGAGGCAGAGGCAGGAGGATCTCTGTGAGTTCAAGGCCAGTCTGGTCTACACAGCGAGACAGACCATGTCTCAAAAACAAAACCAAGAGGACCCAAAAAGTGAAATGAATGAGTGTACCCGAAGCCCAGGCTAGCCTAGAGTCAGTGGCCAGCGACTGCCCAGCATGGCCCGGTGTCCCACCTCCACATCACAGAACAGAGAGACAAATCTCAGGATTAGCCCATGAGAGCCACGGCCTCCTAAATTTTTGTGCCTAAGAGGAGGCACTGCCCTGGCCTCCATGACGACTTACACCTTGTTCTGTACGCCTGAAAAGCCGAGGCAGGAAGGTTGTTATGAGTTCAAGGCCAGCCTGGCCTATGATGAGAGCGTTTTTATTCAAAATGAAATAAAAGAAAATAATAATAAATAATTTAAAACAAAACATAAAATAATTGAAAGTCATTTAAAAAAATGAAGGCCGGCAAGATGGCTCAGTGTGTGAGTTCAACCCCATGACCAGGTAGAAGATAGGACCTCTGACCTCCACAGTGAGTGGTGGCACACATGCCCCCAACCCTAATAAATAATAAAAATATTCTAAAAGAATAAGGTGCAAAGTAAACTAATTTTAAAGACAAAATAGCTTAAGAAAAATAGAAAATAAAATGCACACTTGGCAGTTTGGGCACCGCATCCCACATAGGTGCAGGCTGACACACCACAGCCCCTCAATGCATGGCATGGGTGGTCTTGGTACACAGTAGGTGCTGCATAAAGGTGCACACGTATCATTCAGTACATCCGAGGGAAGCAGAGGCAGGACCAGGGGTTCCAGGCCAGCCTGGGCTCCACAGTTCGACAGAGGCTAGCCTGGGTTACCACAGACTTGGTCTCAGAAATTCACAATGTGAAAAGAAGAAGCGCTCCTTTCTGGAGAGTTCTGTGCAGCCCCTTCGGTAAATCAGTGAGTGCTACCCCGCAAGCCTATGACCTGGCCGAGACCAATCAGCACACGGATCCAGGCATTACCTCATCGCAAAGCATGGCCATTGGCTGCGGGTCTCTGCTGTGACTGAATCACCACGGCGCCTGCGCACACACTCCCGGGCCTCTGCGGACAGCTTTGGGGGTTAGAGAAAAATGTGGGTGCCCCTCCTCCAGCTCAAAAAGGAGCTTAGCATGCGGAGAATTCTAGAAACCGGCTCCCTGCCACTGTCGTCCCAAATTCTGCTTGGAGGCACCTTGGCCCGTCACACTGCACCTCACTTTGGAGATTGTGCCTGGGGCAGGGGATGCAGTTGTGCAAAGGCCGGGTGCAGGACAGGACCTGGGAATTTGAGGAGCAGAGAGGAGGCCCATTTAGCTGGTGCAGATGGGGCAGAGGAGGAGGCAGGAGGTGCAGAGCAGGGCGGAGAGCGCCTCATGGGCTTCAGATGGCCTTTGGCCTGAAGGATCCATGGAGGGCTGTGGGTAGAGGAGTGGGCGAGTGGATTTGGTGGTCACAGGAAGTAGATGACAGTGCAGACATTCTATGCTTCCCGTGTTGGAGGAAGCAGGTCGTGGGCCCCTCCCCGAGGCTCCTCATGCTCCAGGCCAAATGGATGAGTAAGTCACTGCAGGCGGCTGGCGACAGCTGAGGTATACACTAGGTGGTGACTCAATGCTGCCCGCAGCTGTGATGACTGCTCTTGAATCACATGCACCCCTGTGATGTTGCCATTTCAGCCTCTGCCGCTATTCATTCTAGACCCTCCCCAAGCCTCCCAGGTGCAGCAGTATGCCTCACTGAGCCGGAATATGTCTTTGGTGTGGTCACCTGTCTGTCCCGAACCGTCAATGGCTCCCTATTTCCCACAACGATGACTGTCCTCATGGTGGATTCCAGGCTGTGTGTGGCCATTTAGGTTCTGGCCTCCCTCCCGGGCACCAGCCACTGTCATTTGTCTGCATAGTGACTTCCAATTTGTCACCAAGCCCAGCCCTGCAAGCCCGTGTGAGGCTCTGCTATCCAGCAGCTGCGCCTGTCTCCACGGGCCACCCGTCTCTGAAGTCTCTGCAGCAGCTCCCCAGCGCCTGTTCTTCTTTTTTATACGTCCTGAGTTAGCTCTCAAGTCTGCACCCAAGGGACTCTTGTCCTCAGTAGTCCCTCTGTCACCCTGACTCTGGCATTCTGACTGACTGTCCACACGCAGGATGGCAGGTATCATCCCTCACTTTGGAGGCAGGGTCTGTCACCACGCCTGGAACTTGCTGAGTGGCCTGACTACCAGCAAGCAACCTCTGTGTCCTGTCTGTCCCCCAATGAACTGAAGTCACAGAGGGCATCGCACCTGCTGCCCTAAGCCCCCTTCCGGTTGGGGTAGGACAGTCCCCTTCACCATCAGCATCATCACCGTTACCATCATTAACCCTATCATCATGACTAGCATCACCACGATCACCATCACCACCATCACCATCATTATCACCACCACCATCATCATTATGATCACCACCATCATTACTACCATCACTCTCATAATCATCGTCATCATCACCATTACCATCATGACCACCATCAACATCATGACCATCGCCTCCATCATCACCACCATTATCATGGCTATCATCTCCACTTTTTCAGTCTACCCAGCGTTCACTGTGCCCCGAGACACTGATCAGAGTGGCCCTTAGGTGTGGCTGACCAGCGCAGGCCTTTGTTCTTTAGGATCTCCTGCAGCTCTTTTTCCCATTTTACTGATGTGCAACAGATGCTCAGAGAGGGGACACGGGTGGCCCAAAGTCACATGATCAGTGAGTGGCTGGGCTTCACATCCGGTGCAGGTGACAGAGGCTGGGAGCTGCACCCACATTCCTATCCACGTGGCTGGAGCTGGGTTTGCAGATGCTCACCGAGTGCACTTGTCACCAGCTCCATGGAACTCTGATAAATCGAGAGAATTAAAATCCATTTAGAGGGAAATCTCTAAATAGGCCTGTGTTATGTTTTCTGCTTTCCCCCCCTTTCCCTTCCCTGCTGTCTCTGCTGGTAATGTATTCCAGACGCAGAACAGAGGCTGACTTAATTGGATTTAAAAGCAGGTGTTACGTCTGCCCGGTGTGAACCAAAGCACATGGAGGACGCTGAGGACAGCCTACAGTGAGTAGCTTTACTGCCTGTGCCTCTTTTAAACCAAGGAGGGAGAGTGTAGTCCCTCATGGCGATCCGGAATAGGACTTAGTGAGGACACCCCAAAAGGTCAGGGTCCCAGGTGGACTGAGGACATCCGGGCTTCTGGAAGGTGAGTGGATGAACACAGGCAACACACTTCTGAATTTACTGGGACTTCATCTCGGACAGCCCAGCTGCATTAGCACCAAGGGATCCCTACCCTCACTGGGGAGTCTAGGCGGGGCTCCACCCTGACCACGCCCCCAGTCCCTCACTGGGGATTCTAGGCGGGGCTCCACCATGACCACGCCCCCAGCCCCTCACTGGGGATTCTAGGCGGGGCTCCACCCTGACCATGCCCCCAGACCCTCACTGGGGATTCTAGGCGGGGCTCCACCCTGACCATGCCCCCAGACCCTCACTGGGGATTCTAGGCGGGGCTCCACCCTGACCATGCCCCCAGCCCTTCACTGGGGACTCTAGGCGGGGCTCCACCCTGACCACGCCCCCAGCCCCTCACTGGAGATTCTGGGCGGGGCTCCACTCTTGATTATGACCCCAACTCTTGGTTTTGAATTTAAATTTATTTAATGGGTGGGTGTTTTTTCCTTCTGTATGTCTGTGTACCATACACATACTTGGTGCCCACAGAGGCCAGAAAAGGACTTCGGGTTCCCTGAAACTGGAGCAACACATAGTTGCTAGCCGACCTATGGGTGCTGGGAATCAAAACCGGGTCCTGTGCAAGAGCAGTGGGTACATATCACTGCTGTGCAGCTTTCCTTGCATCACAATGTCACTTTGCGATGGAGTCCCACTGAGCTGCCTACATTCTCCTTGCACTCCTCATCCTCCTGCGCAGCCTTCCGAGCAGCTGGTATCACAGGCTTCCGCTGTCGGGCTCGGTTTCTAACTCTGTCATTTAAGCGATGACTTCTTATTGTCTCTCTTGGCGCCCAGCTCCCCTGCATCTATGTATTTTGCTTCTCTGGAGACCTTCCTATAAGTTGGGTCGTAGTGTCTTAGTCACTGGCCTATCACTGAAGAGACACCGTGACCATGGCAATTCTTTTTTAATGGGACATAATTAACTGGGGGCTGCATGCAGTTTCAGAGGCTTAAACCATGAACTTTATGGTGGGGAACAGACAGGCAGGGCACTGGAGCAGCTAAGAGCGACACCCTGGTCTGTTGGCACCAGGCAGAGACACAGGGCCTCAAAGCCCACCCTCAGGGACACACCTCCTCTAACAAGGCCACAGCTCCTAATTCTTTCCAAAGAAATTATGGGGACCATGCTGCAAAAAACATATGAACCTATGGGGGCTATTTTCATTCAAACGAACCCCCACTATACACACACACACACATATATACCTACATACATATGTACTGTGTATGTATAATATACATTGGGTTTTCAGGACAGGGTTTTTTTTTTTTTTATGAAGTTTCTGTGACTGAATATAATACCCTCAAGATCTATCCACAATGGACCATGTGTCACATCTTCTGTCCTGTTTGTGGCTGTAAATGGGACATACCGTGCTCACATAGCCATTTGTGCGTGGACTGTTTCCAGATGTTTACTATTGTGAATGTTACAGTACAGCTGTTACAGCAGCTGCATTCCATTGCTGACGGTCAACACTGAAAAGGTGGAGCAGTTGGTTCATATAATAACTCTATGTCAAGATGATGTGTTTTGGGGCTGGAGAGATGGCTCAGCGGTTAAGAGCACTGACTGTTCTTCCAGAGGACCTGAGTTCGATTCCCAGCATCCACATGGCAGCTAACAACTGTCTGTAATTCTAAGATCTGACACCCTTACACAGTTATACATGCAGGCAGAACACCAATTCACATTAAAAAAAAAAAGATAAGATGATGTGTTTTGTTTTTTCTGAGACAAGGTTTCTCTGTGTAGCCCTGGCTGTCCTGGAACTTGCTCTGTAGACCAGGCTGGCCTTGAACTCAGAGATCTGCCTGCCTCTGCCTCCTGAGTGCTAGGTTAAAGGTCACCCAGTCCTGCTTCCCGCTCTCTCACAGGACTCTGGTTCAGTTCCCAGGACCCACAAGGCAGCTCACAATTGTCCTTAATTCCAGCTCCAGGGGATTTTATGCCCCCTCTGGCCTCCTTTGGAACTGTACTCACCTTCACACACACATGTACTAAAGACATCTCTTGGTCATGGGCTACCACTGACTCACGTCCTCCTGAATCGAGCCAGGCACGCAGCACCGTGCTGATACTTCCTCCATGCTTCTCAGGACCACCAGGGTCCCCCTTGCTTCCTCTAAATCAGACCCTTCCCTCGAGAAAGGAAGAGGGCTCCCTGGCTCTCAACTGTGACTGAAACTTGTCCAATCGATGCCTGTGTTTTCGATCTGCAGAGCTGTAGACGGGAGAGCAAGGAAGCCACTGGAATTTTCTCCATTTCAGGCACTCAACAGACTTTCTTGAAAAAGCTATCAGGCTAGATCTCCAAATGAGAAAGCCATTAAAAACACACTCACTCACACCCTGCAGACAGCATCTCATGTCTAAAAAAACAAAATCAAAACCAAAAAACCCCAGGCAATTAATACACAGCACAAATGTTGCCTTTTGCAGGAGGGGATAGGGCTCTAGCTGACAGGAACAGGAACACACGACTACTCCCCAGCTTGGGCTTCAGCAGTACAGACAGGGTCACAAGCACAGTTCCTTTGTGGGAACCCTCTGACAGGGACAGATGGATTGCTGGTGCTCCAGCCTCCCCCTCAATGGTGGGACCACTCTGCCCAGCCTGGCTTTGTCCAGATCTGCAATATAGAGCCTGGTGAGTCCGCTATTTTCCCAGCCATTTGTTCCTTTAACAGGTTGAGTCCTTACTTGGGGCTGGGAAGGAGGAGATGGAAAGTGGCAGAGGTAGTGGAGACGGAGGAGGAGGAGGAGGAGGAGGAGGAGGAGTTTTTATGGTCTGGGGACGTCAGTTCACAGACAGAACAGCCTTCATATTCCTGGAGCTCAGGGACACACTGTCAGCAGTGTACACTCTGGACTGAAGGTGCCGGGCTGCTTTCTCCTGTACTGCAGAGGTCACTCCCTCCTGACGATTGTGGTCAGTTTAGGAGGATTCTCAAAGGGTTATAGTTAAGAATGAAGAGGCATTAGGTGCAGGGAGGTGAGCAGAGGTGGGGTGGCAAGAATGGAACTGTGAGCTTATAAGGGAGTTGAAAATAACAACAAATTCGTGCTTTCTGTTCAGGGCACAAGGGAGCCATAGAGAGATATAGAGGGAGAGGGGGGGGAGGTCAGGATTCACTGAAGATGAATTGATTCTCTGGCTGCTGCCTGGATACCTGGAGGCCTTCAGAAGGCCTTGGCAGAGTGGGATCCACTCTTGTGGAGGGTGTGGAACCCAGAGAAATAGGAGAAATAAGAAAGCTTCTTTTTGTGGGGTTACCATGGTGTGAGGACATAAAGAGAGGATGGAGAAGAATTGGTGAGAAAGGGATGCACTGGTGTCAGAACCACAGTACCTGGGAGGTACCCGGAGGAGCTGTCAGGATGGAGGGAGGTTTGTGGCTAAGTGTGTAGGGATGAAGCCAGAGTAAGATGCATGCTCCCCACAGGGCCAAGCTGTGAACTGGATATCCCAGGGAGATTGGCAGTAAATAAAGGAAGAAGATGGAGAGGAAGACAATGGGGGGGCAGAAGGAAAAGCCAGAGGGGGAGGGGGAGGAGGAGGAGGAGGAGGAGGCGGTGGTGGTGGAGGCCCTGGGTCTTTTTATCCTCACCAGTCCTCAACAAGGTCAGACAGACCTCTGAAACTCTTTAAATACCCATCTGTCTGCATGTTTCTGGTCACATGATCCAGACTAGTCCAGGAGCAATAGGTTTTGATGACTAGTGATCGTGATGGGCAGGGGATGGGGGAGTAGACCCTCCTCCATCTTCAAGCTCAAGTTTCAGCAAAATGCATGCATGGGCCAGCCTGGAAGTCACAGCTCTGTCACTTTCTCCTCATTTCATTCATTCACAGTTGGGCCTGTGTCTGACCTGCTCAGAGGGGTGCTGGATGCACAGAGGAGACGGGGCGGGGGGGGCAGGGTTGTGAGGTTCCCCAGTAACAGCAACACAGGTGTAGAAGGAAGAGGTGTGGGATCGTCTGAAGAGTGACCTTTGCCACACAGAAATGCAGAGGGGATAGCTCATGATGTCTCTTAAGAAATGGCGAATGGCTTCGAAGAAGTTCTGAGACAGGGACATGGGATAGAAGTCACAACTGTGGCTCCACAGTAGAGAATGGTTCTGACTGACGGCAGAGATGGGCTGGATTAGAACAGTGAATACAGGCAGGTGGATGGGTGATGGGTGGGTGGGTGGATGGGTGGTGGGGGGGGGGGGGGGGGGG
>PVIH01017287.1:0-26849 GCA_004025045.1 Sigmodon hispidus | reverse complement strand
GCTCCCAAATCATGATCTGGAGACTTAGTTATGATTGCTCAGTCTAGCTTAGGCCCCTTTCTAGCTCTTTTAACTTCAATTAACCTCTTTCTCTTTATTTACACTTTGTCTCTGGGTTTCCCCCTTTTCTTTCTGCTTCCCCCACATCTAGCTCCGGGTGCCTGGCTGGCTCAGCTCTGCCCTCTCCCTCTCCCTCTTCTCTCTCTTTCTAGATTTCTCCTCCTACTCATTCTCTCTGCCTACCAGCCCTGCCTATTCCTCAGTTCATAACTACTGGGTATTCAGGTCTTTCTTAGACCAATCAGGGGTCTTAGGCAGGCAAACTGAAAGAGCAACACATCTTTATGTAGTTAAACAATTATTTCTGCAACACAAACAAATGCAACCTATCTTTACATAGCTAAACATCCCACAATACTGCTGTATCCATTTTTCTCTCTGTAGGTGTCAACCCTATTCTGCCCTCAGGTAGATACACCTGAGTGCGGTGAACAGATGTTTTTGTTGATACTTCACACCACCTTAGATGGCTGTGGCTCTGGCAGCAGATCAGTTCTTTCTCTTGCATTTTTAGTAAGAAGACTATTGTAATGTTCTAATCAGCCTTCTCTAATAGCCAGGCTCTCCTAGCAGTGTATTCAGTCAGACACCTGTCCCATCCTTTGGGAGGCTGAGGCTCGTGAGTCCCTCAGTTCAGTACCATCCTGGGCTACACAAGGAGAGACGGTGTCAATAGTATGAATGAATCGATCTCCCCTCATCAGACACACCCATATCTGTGTAGATCGCCAGCACACAATGTTTATTTCCTTTGAATTCATTTCTGCTTTCATCTGTGAGTTTAGCTTTTCCTTCACGGCCACAGTCAACAGCATTCTTTATAACAAGTTCCATGTTTCAGGATGAGGGAGAGATGGAAGAAAAATATTCAGGAAGTTTTGCTTAGGCTCTGTGCCAGTGGCAAAAGATGTGCATAGTTTTGCTCCCCTGTTGCTGTGTGACCTGGGGCAGGTCACTCACCCTTTCTGTTTTTTAGTTTTCTTCTCTGAAAATACTTTCATCTTGTATCATTGAACAGTTGCTGTTTGTCTGTCTGTGAAGGTCTTACTACATAGCCCAAGGTGGAGTGAGATACATGTCTTCCAAATTCAAGGCTGACAGGCAAGCACCACCTTCCTGGCAAAGGGACCAAGGTTTAAGTGGGGATTCCAGGGCTGAGCCTTCACCCTCCTGCAAGCTGAGCCCTGGGGACTAGAGCCCACCTGGGAATGACTGCTATGTGCGTGTGCCAGTGTGTCCATGGGAGGTCTATGTCCAACCTTGGACCTCTCGACCCTCCTCCACCTTTTGACTCTGCTCCCTCCCCTGTCCCTGCTTCCATCATCCAGGACCTGGTGTGTTTTCACTCGATGACATTTGGAGTCTTTTAATAGTTGTCACATTAGCATACATTTGCATACGTTATGGTAATCAAGCGATTTATTTTTGATGGAGCACTTTGCCTCCGTGGGGCCTTAGTCACCTGGGAGGGCTCACTTAGTTTTGTTTCAAGAAATGTCTGTCTGGCTGAGGTCACTGCGCAGTCGTGTTACAGACCACAGGCCCTGACTAGCCAGGACTCTGTTGGACACTTGGGCCACATCCACATTGTCATTCATTTATTCCTCTATTTAGGTTTGTTCTGTACCTGGGGACCACGTAGCCTAGGCTGGCTTTGAACAACTGATCTTCCTGTGTCCATCTCCCAAGTGCAGACGTAATCAGTGTGCCTCTGAAAAAGTGAGGCCCAAGTGGCTGTGACAGCGAAGTGAGAGGGAAAAGGTGAAATTCTAATCCATACACCAGTCATGCTGGCACTCAGGGCTGAGGCAGGAGGATGTGAGTGTCAGGGAAGTAAGGACATAGTGAGTCACTGTCTCACAAAAGCAGGGGCTGGGCCGGCGGTGCTTCAGTGACCCAGGGCCTGAGTTAGCTTAGGGAAAACACAGAGAACAAAAACTCAGTACAGCTGCAATCCTGTGTGAACCTAGACAAGGAAAATTCCTCCTCTGATCCTTCATTTCCTCAGTCTGGAAACTGACCATCTTCTGACCCCATGCCATCAGCAAACCTTCCCAGTCTTGGGTGGTGACATTTATAAAAACACAAAGTTTAAGTGTTTCCAGTACAGAATGAAAAGCATTTTGATTTATAGTCATTGGAAGAAGCATTGGTAGCTGGGGCTGCCGGGCTTAACAGGGGCCAACCAGCACCAGGTGGGTTGCGGCCCTAGGCAGGTTAAGCAAATATGTCACTTTAATAACCCACGGAGGCGGCTGGAGCCATTAGTGAAAGGGGAGGATAAATATCACTTGAGAAGCTCCAGAATCGCTGGTTTTATCACCAAAATTGTTCCCGTGCTATTTACTTTCAATTTAGGTTTTTGGGAAAGTGGCTCTGGGTACAGTTATGTATGAAGGAGGGAGACCGGAATTGAAAAATGACCCAATTTCTCCATCTGAGCCTTGTGGTTGCTTTTGAGTCATTGTCTCTGTATCTAGTGGGGACATTGGCTCTGGGCACTGAGGATGGAAGAGCCCCTTGACATCCTGTGGCCTCAAATTCCATCCTCCACCTTCAATTTCTTCTCTCCTATGTCTTGGACTTCCAGCACACAGGAGGTCACCTGTGTCAGCAGGTGTATGGGGATGGTGGCATGAGACAACCCCTCACTCTTAAATATGCCATGCCATATGAGTTGTACTCCCTCAAAGATGTCCACATTTTGATCTCTCCAATTCATTGCAATGTCACCTTACAGGGAAGGAGGGGGTTTTTATACCATTTCTTGAGACAAGAGCCATTCTGGAGTATGTGGTGGCACAATGGCATCATAGGGAGGCAGAAGAATCAAGAGAGCCAGGGTCAGAGATTTCTGCTGGAATTGATCCTACATGGCAAGAGAGAAGTTGTGAGTTTCTGCCCCAGAATAAAACATCCCAAAGATCAGCTTGCTTTGGGACTCGGAACCCATCACCACAGGCAGCACCTCAAAGTTGGAAAATACAAGGAACATTACTCCCTTAGAGCTTCAGAAAACATCTCTCCCAACACATTTTAAAGTTCCAGCCTCCAGAAGTCTAAGATAAGAAATGTGTTATTCAAAGCCACTATGTTTGTGAGAATTGGCCGCTGCAGGCACAGGAGATGAAGACAAATCCCACGTGGGGGAAAAATGCTATGACTCTCAACCACATCCTATTGGCCAGATTGTATCACATGATTACACTCAAGACCAGGGAATCTTGGGAGTGCATTCCATGGCTAATCAGTCATATCCGAGGTGACTTGGCTCCATGAGATATATGGGGGGGAGGATTATTGGTAGTGTCAGGTCTTCTGTATTTAAGGTCAGCCAGGGCTATCTCATGTGATGTGAACTCTGAGGAGATCTTCAGAAGGGATTATTAAGGGGGCACAGGAAAACTAGCCATGAGGAATTAGTCATGTCAGTAAAGGTGAAACACAGTCTAGCCATGTAGGGCTTGTGCCCTTTTTCCCAGGGTAGTGCCCAGATCACTCACCTCAGTCCCTGAGACCTCCCAAGTCAGGCCTCTTTCTGCTGTCTCTCCACCTGATAGCCTTTTCCCACAGACTCTCACCTATCTCCTATCAACTTCTCCCCCAAAACTGTTTCTCTCAGCCTCACCCACTCCTCCTGGAATTCAGCTGATTCAGTCTCTAGCACTTGGCACCAAATCCTTGCCCACATGATGTTTCCTGCCAAGCACAGCCTCCCACTGGTCACCATCTCTTCAGCTTTCACCATGATAAGATATGGAGGTGGAATGTGACCTGAGGACTTGTCATAGAAGGAACTAGGGCTATGGCAGCCCCAGGAGGAGGGTGATCCAAGTGCAGACAGAAGTTCTGGAGCAGAATGCACTTGTGCATCAAGAACAACATGACAGTTTGTGTGATTGAAACAGTGGGAAAGCTAGTTTATGTTTCATTTGTGGTTTTTGAAACAGTTTCATATAGCCCAGGCTGGCTTTGAACTTGCTATGTAGCTAAGGATGGACCTTAAATTATTGATCTTCCAACCTCCACCTCCCAAGGTCTGGAATGGCAGGCATGCAACCAAGCCTGGTGATTTTTTTGAAGATAAAGATGGAATCCAGGGTTTGAGCATCCTGGGAACTGAGTCTACCTCTGAAATATGTCCCAGCCCTAGAAGTTGGAGCTTAATTTAAATGCAACAAGGAGTGTTAGACAGTGAATAAGAGGGTAGACATAGATGGCTTTGGTAAGTCTTAGTGCAGCCATTGTTCACTATTATTGCCTGGTCACCTTTGATGGACCAAGTTTGTCTTCCTTCACCCAGTGGCCTGAGCTCCTAGGTTCTCTCTCAGAAACCTGTCACCTGAACCCATTGGCAGTTGCTGTGGTGACTAGACCTGGTGCTGGCTCTGTTTTGACACTATTCACATAGACACACAACCAAATGGCTCAACAAGTTATTATAAAATATTAAAATTACTCACAAAATAAATTATTCACACTCCTCATGTTCCTGCTTGCAGGTGTTTAGTGGCTAATGAAGTTTTTATTTCAGTTCAGAATGGAGTTGGGCCCTCAGGAATCACAGTCACGGGGGATGGGCCACCCCTCTCTCCACAGAGGCACTGAAACAGGGGAGGTCAGGTGGGCATTTGCCTCTGTGTCTCACTAACCTTAGCCAGCTGGTTGCAGTGGGGTCCATTAGAGGAGTCTGAGGTTTCCCCTCCCCTGAGGGTTCATCTAGAAGAGTGTGGGGTTTTGGTGGTCAGGAAGGGACAGTCGAAACAGATAGACAAATGGACTGATAGAAAGACTTGTGCAGAGAGGAAGCTGATGGGTCACAAAGCCTGAACTGCTGGACTGCTGTCAACCCCAGGGATTCTGCAGCAGCCGGGAGCTAACTTTGGGCAGGGATAGCCCCTTTCAAGGACACCATTAAGTAGGGGACACACAGGGTTTCTGGGACCCCCAGCTACACTGTACACAGTAGAGAGTGGATGGAGACCTGTCTCCAAGGGCTCTGCATCACACGTCTGGGTCAGGCACAACCCTTGTTGGCCTCAGCCCTTAGCATCACAGGCAGCCGCTTGCTGTCACCCACATCAGGGAACACTGCCCCCCTTAATGTTGGGTAAACTGAGGCTGGCACCAGTTCCATCTCAGAACCCAGTGCTACCAGGTGGACCCTTCCTGGCAGTTATGTGACTCCACTATGCAAGGCCCTTGGGAAGCTACACTTCCTGTCTGACCAGGGTACACCAGGAAAGAACATGTTCCTACACATGACTGTGCTATCCTTTGACTGAGGCCACAGGCTAAGGGGTTTTGAGAAACTTGGGGTGCAGGACTCTTTGTTTTGGAAGTCCCAGGCCCCACTGGCCTACCCTCTCTCTGCAGAAACACACTCGCTCATATGGATGCCTCCTTCACCCTTAAGTCTCTGCGACTGGCCAGCACCTGTCACACCGCTGGTCCCACTGAGCAGCAGACAAGCTCCCATATGACCACGTGTGATCTGTGTCTGCAGCCTTGGGTGTCAGCCCCACACTGGATGGATGAGGAGCTGACCCTCCTTGTCACTGTCCCACTCACAGGCTTAGATGTCACCATGTTCCTGCGATCGATCGGAACCTCACTCCCACAGACAGCAAGCATTTCCGTCCAGTTTTGACCAGTTCTGGAAAAATCCTTCTCAGCCATCAATGGGGGCAGGGCATGAGGCAGGAGCCCCTCCCTCTCCAGGCCCTCTCTAGTCCTTCCGGCCCCTCCAGTGCCCCCCATGTCCCCCTTCATCTCCCTCCACCCCCTCCAATCTCCCTCTAGCACCCCAGGCCCCTCCACCCCCTCCAATCTCCCTCTAGCACCCCCAGACCCCTCCACCTCCTCCAATCTCCCTATAGCACCCCAGGCCCCTCCAGCCCCCTCTAATCTCCCTTCCAGGTCCCTCCAGCCCCGTCTGGTCCCCCACCATCTCCCTCTCCCTCCAATCCCCCTCCAGTCCCTCTTCATCTCTGGGGAGGGGTAAGAATAATAGCATGGTGCTGATGGCCTGGGCGGTTATATTTGACTGATAAGAGGTTCGGCTGCTACATGAGATGCTGGCAATGGCTGGTGAAAGCATTTCTCACAATCCCCAGTCCCTCCCTCCTCCCCTCCTAAGCATTTATCTACACACACTGTGTACCACCCCAGGGCACACAGTAGGTGCTATGACGTGCACCTAAGGCACTCTCTCCTTCAGGACCCATCTGTCTTGGGAAGCCCACCATGTGACAAGAGGTCTCTCCCTCAGAGACAGTGCCCCCTCCCCCGCTCTCCTCCTGGCGTGGGCCGTGAGGGACTTCATCTGGTCCCCATGGCTGTCACTCAGCCCTAGTCAGAAAGGCGACAACACGGTTGCCATGGAAATGAATGAGCACCCCTCCCTCATGGAACAGATGTGTGAACCAGGCTCAGAGTGACCCAGGCTGGTGAGTCAGGACTAGGGGGCGGGTGGCTCGCCCCTCCTCCCTGCCCATCTCTGGCTTCAGGGGGGAAACAGCTTCATGGTAGACAGTGAGTCCATGAAAACTCAGCTCCTGATGTAAAAATCCTCTTCATACCTCAGTTTTCTCATCTGGGAAGTGGGTCCAAGGACCACACTCTCTTGTTCACTCCCTCCCACAGAAGAAGCTGGGCTCAATGCAGTGACCTCCACAAGCCTCTAAGGACCAGGTCTCACCTAATCAGATTTATAACCGTGGAGAAACAGAGAGGGCACAGCACTGTCTGAATGTCACACAGCCTTCCATACTGAGCTGAAGTTCCATCCAGACTCTGGCTATTTGTGTGAGTGACAAATACTGCTGCCTTTATTATTGGGAGAACTTCTGTCCTCTCCAGATCCTAGGCTAATCCCACCCCACAGTAATGAGCAGGAAGATCACCATGATGGGTTCAGGGGTGGCCATGTGACCTGGGCCAAGCTGACCCGAGTAAGCCATCAACAGTCAAAAGGTCAATTTCTGGTTCTTAGCACTGGGGGGGGGGGCCGGGGGCTGAGACAGGAGGATTACCACTACCCCGGGGCCACCACACATGATCAGGGAGGGGCGCATAGTGTCAGCTCTGAACTGGAAACTTCTGGAAACCCTGGCTATGACTCCTTCACGAGAAATAATGATAATCATCATCCTTTTAAAACTTGACTTCATCTTTAACTGTGTCTGTAGGGAGGCACCAGCAGAGGCCAGAGGCCCGGGGCCCCAGAGCGTCTCTCATTTCAATCTGTTGTGAACAGCTCAAAGAGGGTGTCAGGACTCGAACTCAGGGTCTCTGCAAGAGGGCTGGGCACTTTTGACTAGGGAGCCCCTGGCACCTCAATTTTCATCTCGCCATCACCCTTGGGTCACAGCCCCAGGAGATACCCTGACACTGGTGGGACCCGAGCCCAACACCTGCCTGACTTATCAGGGCCCTTAGAACAAAGTGAGTGTGTGTGTGGGGAGAGCTCTTGATGGGACTAAACACAGGAACCTCTCTGTGTCCCACTCCACCCACTCCAGTCTGCCTTCTGCCATTGCACAGGTAAGTCCCTCCTTGTGTCCCACCATCTGGGGAGAGCGAATGGGGGGGGTGACCGCTGCTTGTGGCTCTTGTTGCTGCACTGTGGGGTGAGGATGGTTGACAGGATGGGGGATTCAGATGAGCAGGAAGGGACTGGAGCGGCTGTTTGTAAGGTTTAGTTAGTATTCATTTAGTTAGTTTGAGATCCACCTGCCTCTGCCTCCTGAGTGCTGGGATTAAAGGTGTGGCCCTCGCCGCTTGGCTGGAGCATCCATAGGGGGTAGTTGGTAGGTGCTGGCCTGGCCCCAGATGGGGCCTCAAAGCCCTCAGGGAGGGTTATGGAGGCACCTTCTTAATGAAGCACTCCGGGGATAGACCAGCTAACCCCCAAGGGCCCAGCTCCATCCTCAAGTTCTCTGCGGGGCTCCCTGACATTGGCACACACCGAGGGTGGGTTTTTATATTAGGAGTAGGTAGCAGGAATTAACAGGTGTTCCTGAGCCTCAGTTTCCCAATCTGAATCAAGGCAGAGCATGAGTATTCTTGAGGGAACAGGCTGCCCAGAGGCTGCAGGGTTGCCATGGTTATGCAGCAGGTACCCCCCCCCCAGCCCCTCACTCTCAGACCAAGCCTTTCTAGGGACCAGCGGCTCTGGTTCCATGGCAACTGTTTCCCCAGCACCCGCTGTGCTCAGCTCATTGGCTGAGCCTGCTGTAAGCAAAGGTCAGCCACGGGGTCACTGCTAGGGCCAGGGCCTCTCCCTTTAAGATCTGGATGGGGATCTCAGTTTTAACTCCTTGTCTGCAGGAGGGCCAGGGACCGGATAAAACCACCTAGGAGAGTTTGTCTAGGGGCCCCGAAGAGTCTGGGCCTCTGGGCCATTCCTCCTGTTTCTGGAACCTTCATCTGGCACTGGAATCTGTGGGGATGGTAGGGTCAAGGCTAGCCTGAGCTACTCAGCCAGACTCTGCCACCTCCCCCACAATAACTTCAAGATGGCCAGGGTGTGGCTCGACCACGATGCTATGCAAGGGCCCAGGCTGCTGCACGTGAACCACACACAGTGGCTGTGTGGCCCAGGCTTGAGTCAGCAGGGAAAAGCAAGGTTTATGGTGTCTGCGTGGTCGTGGGAAGTCATGGTGGAGACGTCTTCGCTAGGCCTCCCGACATTCAGGCTCCTGCCAGCTGCCAGCCACGTGCTGCCCAGATGTTCCATCCCGGGGACAGCTGTCGGGCAGTGTGGCAGCAGGACATTGTTGCAGAAAAGCCCTCAGCAGGGCTGGGGCAGAGCTGACCTCAGAATCCCAGCAATCTTCTCCCTCTGCCTTTGATTCATCCAGGTACTGAGCACCTACTGTATACCAGACAAGGTCCCAGGAACCAGACAATGAACAAAATAGCAGCAAAAGTTCCCGTGGTGGTTGGGAGGGACAGATAGAGAGCAGGGTGACAGTCGCTGGGATTCAGCAAAGGCCCGGGGACTAGGAACTCACATGGCCTCCATCTCCCCAGCTACATTTGCTCTGCTGCTTTCCCAGTGATTTACCAGGGAACACACTGGAACCGCTCCAGTTTTTTATGTGGAGCAGCCCCGGGGCTCCTGCCCAGCTGAGGAATTCTGCAAAGTGTCCACAGAACCGAGCGGAGAGTGTGGCACCCAGCAAGAGGGACCAACCTCTAGGGGTTCATGGGCTGTTTGTTGCAATGTATAGCAGTCAGCGAGGCCATGGCAGCATGTGTAACAAAACCACTTTCAGATGTCAGGCTGCAGCATGGGTCAGCATCCTGCTCATGGATGCTTGCCTTCCATCCTCCGAAGAAATTTCTAGAAACCGCTTCATTCAAATTCCTTTGTGGATTCCCAGTTGCTACAACCCTGATTCTAGGGAGACTGGATAAAGCCCCTGTGGTGAAAGCGTGAGGGACTGAGTTCAAATCCTCAGAACATGTGTGTGTAAAGAGCCAGGTGCAGTAGAGGCGAGCAATCCCAATGCTGCGGAGGAGACAGAAGGGTGGGTCCCTGCACCTCACGACCTGAAAAGTAAGAGACCCTGCATCAAACCAAGGCAGGCAGATCTCTGAGTTCAAGGCTAGCCTGGTCTACATAGTGAGTTCCAGCTAGCCAGGACTACCCTGTGCAACCTCGTCCCAAGAAAACAGATAGGGCTGGAGAGATGGCTCAGCGGTTAGAACACTGACTGTTCTTCCGGAGGACCTGAGTTCGATTCCCAGCATCCACAGGGTGGCTCACAACTGTCTGTAATTCCAAGATCTGACACCCTTACACAGTTATACATGCAGGCAAAACACCAGTTCACATAAAATAAAAATAAATATATAAAAAAAGAAAACAGACCAAATAAAACACCAAATCGTTCTTCTGTCTTACCAAGACCTAGGCATTCCTCAGTGCTCTGCTTTCATGGCCTCAGCAGCAGGGAGAGGCTTTCTGAGCACAACGTGACACCCTGCAGCCAGGATCTGCGGCTCTGGAGACACCCCCAGTGGACAGGGTCCCTAAGAAGGGTCTGTGACCTCAGGTTCCTGTGCTGCTCTCCAGAACTGGGCAATCACTCACGAGCTGGGAGACTACAGCTGCCCGGTGACCAAGGACCATACATAATGAGATCCTGATGCACAGTGGACATTAGAAATTTCAGACATGGTCTGGATAAGCAGACTGGGGGCCATATACATAAAGCTGGCTAGTCATTCAGTTTGGATGATTAACAACACCAGAGACTGATAAACTGTAAATGTCACCACCAGCCTGGAGCAGGGGCCAGGCGATATCTGGTCTCAGTCCATCACATGGGTCATCTCAGGTCCCATAGACCTGAAATGAGAGAGAATAACTAGCAAAGAAGATGTTTCTAGAATCCCCTATCCCCCTCCCCATCTATTCGAGTTTCTGAAAGCAGCCACAGGCTGCAGAGAACAGGGTTGTGTGTCAATAAAACTTTATTTATAAAAACAAGCAGGGGGCCAAATTCACCTGAGGGCTGGGGTCTGTTAAGTCCTAGGTGCTGTGAGTGATGAGGGAGTTTCTGGTGGGGAAGGAACACCTGTCCACCCTGATGAGATATGTTAAGTAGGCAGAGAACATTCCAGACACAGGAAAATGTTCTGAGGTGGGAAGGAAACTGCATGGGCAGAAGAGTGGGCCCAGTATGAGCCCTGCCTCCCTCTATGCAACAGGTCTCACAGTCTCCTTAGCTTTCGTGTTGAAAAAATTCTGGAAACAGCCCACAGCGCACAGGAACGCTGGTCTCTCCTGCCTCCACTGAGCACTTACCAATGCCAGGAAGTGCAGATAGTGAAATCTCCTAACTTCCACGGTGCTGGAGTTGGCTCAGCGTTCAGAGCACCAGCTGCCCCTGCAGAGGACCCTGGTTGGGTTCTCAGCACCTGCAAGGCAGCTTGTTCTGGGGTTCAGGACTCCTTCCTCCTTCTAGGACACGCCCAAGGCCCTCACATCCTCCCTCCAGGCTCCGCCCTTTAAAGGTCCCACTTCCTCTAAGTAGAGCCACGGCAGGGACCACTCTGGTAGGCCCTGGAGAACATTCTAGATCTCAACTACAGCAGAGGATCGACGGGGGACAGTCTCCACATGCCTCAGTTTCCCTATTGGCCACATGGAGTTGATGGTGCTGACTGTAGGCATTTCTTCTGAGTCTGTGCCGTCCAGGCTGGCCCAGAGCTCTTATGTATGTAGCCCAGGCTGTCTCAGAATCCCTGATGCTCTTGCTTTGTCCGCCCCACCCCAGGCTCCTGCGGACTTGGGGAAGGGGCCTGGGGCCTTGTGGGACTTCCCAGCTACTCAGCAGACCTCCCCTCGCCCTTGCAGAAGCCCCCAGCATCCCTGGCTCTGCACAGCCCCGCCTTCCTCAGAGCCATTTAACCGATTACAAAGATTCTATTTTTATCTCCAGGAAAATTCAATTATAGACCACGACCTTTACATTTCTTCCCAGGCTCACGTGGGCCGGGCCAGGGTGCGAAAGGCTTACGCTTGCGCACTGAAGGTCATCACTCACTGGGATGGCTGCCAGGAGAGGAGGCTGAATGGGAGGGGGAGGGAAAGAGGGGAGGAGCAGAGGGGAGGGGGGAGGAAGGCTGAAGGTGATGTGGAGTCTGAGGGGAGATGGAAGCTGAGAGATCGGGAGGCTGGAGGGAGGCGGGCTGAGGCAGGGGGCATGGAGAGTGAGGAAGAGGAAGGTTGAATAGGGCTGGTTGAAGATGAAGTCTGACAGGACGGAGGCTGGGCAGAGGCTGGTGCAGGGTGGTATATGGGATGCTAGGCCACTGATGCCTTCAAAGGGTCTTCTGGTTTTTTTTTCTCTGATCATTACCATGTTCTGCACACAGGGGTTCACTCTGTAGCCCAGTCTGCCCTTCAAATCACCATGTGCCCATCTTTCTCCATCGCCATCTACACTGGTCTGCGATGGGCCTCATGTGGAGGCTCCACAGTGGAGACGCTGACCAACCCTCAGCCCATTTACCAGACTATGGCTATGGGGGTGCTCAGCATATGGGCACACCTCCCTTAAAACAGGTCTGTGTCACAAGGAGGTTGAGGGGAAATGACAGAGAGAAGGAACCAGGGGATGCTCACAGAGGGTCCAGCCTGAGCGTTGCATGTGCTGGAGCAGACAAAGTGAAGGACAGAATGGAAGGAGATCGAGACTCTGCCTTAGGGGAAGACAGACACTGGGCGGGAGCCCAAAGGGAAGGAGAACCACAGACTGCCATGGGTAGAGAAGGGACCTGACGCAGAGTCTCCAGGGACCTCCAGTAATACAAAAGGGTAAAACAGGATGCCAGACAGAATATCAACATGCACATATGCACACATCCATAAACCCATGCATCTATCCAACCGTACCCACCCACTGGTCCATCCAACTGTCCATCCATCCATCCAAGCAGCCATTTGTCTGTCTGTCCATCCACCCATCCACCCATCCATCTATCATTCACTCACCCACCCACCCATCCATCCACCTACCTGTCCATCTGTCCATCCAGCTCCTCACTGGCCCATGGCCTGTCACCCTGTCTTTTGCCCACACCGCAGCTGTGGTTCCTTCTCCATTGTCTGTCTCCGGCTCCTATGTCTACCCCTGCAGTGTCAACACACACACACACACACACACTCCACGGTAGTGTCCAGCACGGTTTTCTTCTGCTGCCTTCCACATCGCTGGCTTCCCCCATTCTGCTTGGGGACTGCCAAAATAATGACATTAGTTGCAGAATCCCAGATTTGGCCTCTTCTCCAGTCCCAACACCACCTCTTCCCTTGTGTGATCTCCAGCCATTGCTAGTCAGTTTCCCCCTCTGGACATTGGGGTTCCAGGCATCTCTCCTGAGAGCCACCCTGGGGTGTAAGCATGTGCTTTGTAATGGAGTCTCCTATCCCTGTGGCACGGCAGTCCAATGGCTGCTGCCCCCAGTATCTGAGAGAGAGACCAGGTTAGGTTCTCATGGAGCCCCCCATCCCCCTGCCCCCCTCCCCACTCGAATTGTTTGCTTTTGATCTCCAGGAAGATTTAAAAAGAAAATTCTAGGGGCTGGAGAGATGGCTCAAAGGTTAAGAGCACTGACTCTTTTTTTCCCAGAGGACCTGGGTTCAATTCCCGGCACCCATATGGTGGCTCACAACTGTCTGTAGTTCCAGGGCATCTGGCACCTTCACATCAATGCAGATAAAGTAAATTATAAAGAATTCTAAGCTTTCACAGGTCTCAGTCCAGGAGCTGGGAGGAGACGGGGCCACCGAGCAGCATCACCCTGCCTGGCCTGGGACTTCCTTGAGTGTCTGGCATTGGTTCCTCTGAGAGGTTGACTAGGAAACAGGAGATGCCTCTCTTCCCCCTCCCTGGTCTAGTGTGGCGGGAGTAACCCTGACCGGAGGGACTTGGTTCCCCAGGTTGCGTCACCTGCTCCGAGGCTGGTCCCTGGAGGTGGCAGAGAGAGCGAAGAGAGAAAGGGGTGAAGTCACCAGCTAGGAGATTGCAGGTGCCCACTGGGGCTGGTGCCAGAGCTGAAGAAACCTGCTGAGCACAAAGAATGGCGTTTACGGATCTCCTGGTCTGGTCTGTCCTTCCTCGAGGCTGTCTGCCCGGCTGTGTCATCTGCTTTGTAGATGAGGTCAGCGTCTATGCACAGAGAAGGAGTGATTTGCAGAACGTCACACAGCAGATAAAATCATAAAAGAGATTTTAATCACACTTCTGTCTGTTGTGAATTCACAAGGTACTAGCAGCAGCATCCTGTCCCAGGGCCACCGTCACAGACGCCCCTGAAGGTCTGTGCACAGTTACCCACCACGTTCTGTTTTGTCTTTTTTGTACATATTGTGTCACCTGCACACCCGTGTCCTTCTGCACATTTGCTTTCTAAAATCTATGTATTTATTTTGTAGCCCTTGCTGTCCTGGAACTTGCTCTGTAGACCAAGCTGGCCTTGCACTAAGAAGTCCTCCTGCCTCTGCTCGAGTGCTGGGTACACCCAGGAGGGAGCCTTCAGTGTTCTTTCTGCTATTTTGCGAATCCCACAAGAAAAGGTTCTCGGACCTGGAGCTAGGTATGGCGACTGTCACCTGTCCTCCTGGCACTTAGGAAGCCGAGGCAGGAGGATTAGCTGAGTTCGAGGTCAACTTGGGCTACAAAGTCTCAAGACGGCAACTAGGAAAGTCCACTCTGTGCCCAACTGAGTGACTTGCTTGCAGTGTTCTCTTTCCGTCTGCCCTGCCAGGGTCCCTGCCAAGTGCTGAAATGGGCAGTGCTGTCCCAGCCACCTGCAGACATAAACGCTGTGGAAGGGCACGGGGCCAAATAGGGGAGGGTGGCTAGGCATAGGCAGGAATGGGCCAGGCCAGGTGTGTGGACAGTCGCCCGGGAGAGGCTCAGGCCAAACCCTCCCAACCGCCTCCGTCTCAAAGCTCGCTGTCATCAAGTGTGGATACCAACAAGGAGGGCAGAACGCAGGTGCGGAATGTGGCTGATGGACTCTGAGGTCTCTAGGGCAGAGCTGGCACCAGCCTGGGGCTGAAGCTGCAAATGAATTGATTTGGGCTTCACATAGGAGCTTGGAACAGCCAAGGGTAGCCAGGCCACCAGTAACCCCAGGACATCGCGGCTGCTTTGTCCTCTCTTAGAACAGAAAACCAAAGGTCAGAGACAGGAAGCAATTTAACCCACAGCCACAAGGTGACAAGCCAGCTCATCAGGTTCTATTTCTACCTGTTCATTCAAGAACAGCCAACAACTCTCCCAATACCTCCCTTGGAGATTGCAATGTGGTTTCTCTGAACGGAAGCTGCCCTTTGTGCACATGTGTAGCACACAGACCGCCATTTTTTTTTTTTTTTTTAGTTTGATGCTGTGGCAGACATCACTAATCAAGAACAGAACTCTCCCCAGGAGCCAATGAGCAGACATCAGTAGTACAGTGTAGCACTACTTCAGTACATCAGTAGTACACTGTAGCTTGATGCTCAGAATATTTACTTTCTATAATAAGGCATGCTCTCAGGTAGTCCAGGCTCGCCCTGAGTTCACTATGTAGCCAAGAATAGCCTTGAATGCCTGATCCTCCATGACAGGTGAGAATCACCATGCTCAGTTTCTGTGGTGTTGGGGACAGAACCCAGGATTGCTTCCATCCTGAGCCAGCACTCTACCCACCGGGCCACCCTTCACCTCAGAATCCCGACACAGCCTCAGACAGCTTTTGGGGAGAATATTGCCCCTGCGTCTTCCAAAACTCTCTTTGTAAGCTACAAATGGGAACCCCTCTCTTCTAAACAACAAAACTAAAAAGCAAAAATGAAAGAAAACGCAAGACAATGCAGGGGGCTCCTGCGTGAAGCAAGCACGACCCCAGGGAAACGGCCTCCCTGGTTTCCGTCCAGAGCTGGCCCTGAGCCTTGAGCTCCGGTGAGCCCTGAGCCTTGAACTCCGGTCAGCCCTGAGCCTTGAACTCCGGTCAGCCCTGAACCTTGAACTCCGGTCAGCCCTGAGCCTTGAACTCCGGTCAGCCCTGAACCTTGAACTCCGGTCAGCCCTGAACCTTGAACTCAGGTCAGCCCTGAGCAGTTGCTTTGTGGCCATGGAGGACCAAGCGCCACAGCTGCGAGGCAGGACCTGTGTTCTTACACCCGGGCACTTCCTGGCCTCTGCTGGGTTAGAGTGGCCTGTTCTTTCTCTTCCTGAGAAGAGGATTTAAAAATAATTTCCTTTTTAGCTTTTCTGCTGTCACTGGACTCTCAAGTCTGCATCCGAGGGCACCAAGGCTGACACACGCTGACTGTGCTGGCGCGGTTAGAGTGGAGAGGCCGGCTGGCCCACAGCCGATCATGTCAATAATTCAACACGGAGGCAGGGGGATGTCGCCCCTCCCCCCACCGAGGGCCCTCACTCACGCCTCCTGGAGAAGACCCACGTTCTCTGCCCCCAGTGCCTTTGCACATTCCATCCCAACAATCAACAGTTGTTCGTGCTACATCGGGTCTTTGTGTCTAAAACTGCCCCTGGGGGCTGGAAAGATGGCTCAGAGGTTAAGACCATTGATTGTTCTTCCAGAGGTCCTGAGTTCAATTCCCTGCAACCACATGGTGGCTCACAACCGTCTACGATGACATTTGGTGCCCTCTTCTGTATGCTGTATACTTAATAAATAAATCTTTAAAGAAAAACACAACCTGCCCCTGGAGTGAGCTGCTGACACCGGTGACTCCGGTCATAGTGAAGCACAGGAGGAGAAACCAGGGGACAGCGATGAGGGAACTGTGTGCCAGGGTCCCAGGTTCAGCCAAAACAAGGACTCTGTCCTGTCTTACCAGATAAATAAATCTCTTCCCAGGGTCCCACCCACCTGGGAGCCTGCAAGTCCTGGGGAAGGGGTCCCCATCTCGACGCTCAGCTCCCATCCTTTGCCCAGCCCTGTCTCAACTCCATCCCGTGTAGAAAAAATGGGTTTCTACTCCTAGCTGAGCTGTGTGATTCAAGGCTGGTGTTCAGCCTCTCTGTGCCTGTTCTGTTGCACGGAGGATCAGGAACAGAGGGTGAACAGCCCTGCAGTTGCAGGCAGCTCCTTCAGGGCCAGTCTCCTGAAGCCGCCACCAGGGGGTGCCGGTGAGCAGGGCCAGCTCCTTCCAGGTCCGGGCCCAAATCCTTCCTGCAGCCCACCAGGCCCTGCCCCCCTGCCCCACCCCCTCTCCCTCCCTCCCTGCTCCCTGCTTCTCCAGCTCAGGAGTCTGTGCACGGCCTGGTCCCCAGCCCTGGGGTCTTTTCACAGCCACATCATTGCCCCTTGGTGTTTTCAAACATCGCAGGGTCCTCAGGTGACAGAATTGCATAGTCTGGACCTGTGTGGTGGCATTCAGGAGGCTGCGACACAAAGATGGGAAATTTGAGGTCAATCTGGGCTCCTGTGACTATGTCTCAAGAATCAAATAAAACCCAAACATATTCCAGAGCCCGACAATGCCTTTCTTCTCCTGCAGCCTCAGTTTCTCTGGCTGTAACAGAGGTGATGGGCATCCCCCAGTTACAGACGGGTCTTATTGACCAGGTCCCAAGCTGCCTGTGACAGCAGAGACTTCGCATTGTGCTTGTAAACGTGGGCTGGAGTGTCCAGGGATGGAACCCAGACCCTTTGCCCAGGCTAGACCCCCTGTCCACAGCCCTCCTGATACTTTTCTTTTGAGACAAGGTCTTTCTCTGTACCTCAGGCTGCTCTTAAGTTCACTCTACAGCCAAGGCTGACCTTGAGTTCCTGATCCCCTGCCTCAGGCCCGTGCCACCTCAGTGCTGGGACAGAGCCTAGAACACCAAAATTCCCACTTGGCTAAAAGAACCCTGTCTGTGGACACTCGGCGCTTCCCTGGAATCCCAACAAAAAACACACACAGGAAATATAATTACCAGGTTCTGGAAGCTGCCAAGGGGATGATGGGCATCTGGTGAGAGCCCCCTCCTGCTCAACGAGTGCAGGAGGGAAGGAATGTTCTAGAGGGACTAACTTTTCACCCAGCAGTGAGTCACGGCCCCCACCATGTGCCAGGCTGGGCAGAAATCAGAAGCCCAGAGCCCACCCGGTGGGAGAATCACTGGGGCCCAGCCAGCCCCCTCCAGAGAAGACTGGCATGGCTGCTGCTCAGCACCTTCCTACAGGGGCCAGCAGGCCAAAGCCCTCCCTGGGGATTCTGGGCGGGGCTCCACCTGACCACGCCCCCAGACCCTCACTGGGGATTCTAGGCGGGGCTCCACCCTGACCACGCCCCCAGTCCCTCACTGGGGATTCTAGGCGGGGCTCCACCCTGACCACGCCCCCAGACCCTCACTGGGGATTCTAGGCGGGGCTCCACCCTGACCACGCCCCCAGACCCTCACTGGGGATTCTAGGCGGGGCTCCACCCTGACCACGCCCCCAGCCCCTCACTGGGGATTCTAGGCGGGGCTCCACTCTCACCACGGAATGGATGCCTCTCAGCCTTTCTACAGCCCTGCAGCACCAGCTAGAAGCGCCACACAGACAGGATATCAAGGTGCACAGCCAGAGGAGGAAGACTCCTGGGAAACTAAGCAAAGGGTCCTCATGACATCATTCCTATGAAATTCACGGTCACTTCAGCACGATATTGGGATCAATCTGTCAGGAGTGAGGGGTGGCGAGGGTCGTCTCTGGGCAGCAAAAAGAGCAGCACGCTAGCTGAGGCACAGCATGTGCGAGGGTCCTGGGGCAGGCTGGAGCCTGCGTGGGAGGAGCACGCGGTCGGAGGCGGGAGGCTTTGTGGTTGGAGTCATGCAGCATGCTGGACCACGGCTGCATGCATCACCCTCTTTGAGCTGATGTATGGTGACCTGTCTGCACCCTGTCAGCTGCAGGCCGATTGTCCTGTTTGTTGCTTCCCTGTACATTGCATTTAACACGGCCCGGCTGTGCGGGTGGATGAATGGCCGCCGGAAGCTCCCAGACGCTCCAGCCTGCATGGTTTTTACACGTTCCCCTTCACTGCTCACCAGGACCCCGGGGCTGAAGCGGTTACTCAGCTCGGACAGACAGGATGAGGCCTGGTTCCCTCTCTGATGGACAGCAGGCCCCCAGCTCCATAGCGTGCTTGCCTACTGTGTGCAACCAGCCGTGTTAAACATCTGCAGGGAATAGGCCAGGCTGGGCACCTACTGTGTGCAACAAAGCACGCCAGGCATCGCCACGGAGTCCGGGAACTTGCAGTACCCACTGTGCACAAGTAACCACACCAAGAGTCTAAGATTGTGCAAAACTCCGGCACCTACTGTGTGCAGCCGGTCTCGTGTGAACCACACAGGCCAGTCAGGGTCATCCTAGCCGGGCTAAGGACAAGACAAAGCCTGCTCGGTGCCGGCCTGGGAAGCCCTGTTCTTAATTTAGGCACCTTGTCAATTATTCATGGTGCTCTTCCCTGTTTATGACCCAGTCCTTCCTTCCGCCCGACTCCAGGATCTTGCATGTCTGCAGCTCTGGCCCGAATGAATGAATTCTGAAGGAGAAAAACCCAAACTGTAAAATGAAATCATTTTGTTGTCCGGGGCGGGTCTAGGTGTGTAGCCCAGGCTGGACTCCACTTGCTGAAATCCTGCCGCTATCTGACAGGCCTGCACCCCCATACCCCGTGACAACTCTTTTATAAGATTTTCTTCAGGCTTTTGCTGGGTTTTTATTTTTTGGCATGTCTAGCAGCTCCGTGGACATGCATGTGTGCCTGTGTGTGGAGGTCACAGGGCAACCGTCCGAGGTTCTCAGGCTTGGCAACCAACATCTCCAAGCACAGAGCCATTTCTCGCCCCCTTTTATCCCATGTCAGAGTCTCCCTGCTTTCCCCAAGCTGGTCTCGAACTCATTGTTAGCCCAGGTTATCCAGAAACTTGACATTTTCCTGCCTCGGCCTCCTAAGCCAGAAAGCCCATCTTGACAGATAGATTTTAGGCAAAGGATATTGTGGCCAAAAGAAGCAGAGTGCGGAGGCCGTGGCAGGAGGATCAGGACGTCCTCAGCCACACAGAGTTCGAAGCTAGCCTGGGCTACAGCACACCTTGAGTTTAAAGGGAAGCCAGAGGAGGCAGACCTGGCCCACGTGTCCCGTACCCCACGTGCTCTCGCGGGCCTCTAAAGATTCCCAGGGCACGTGACCTAGCCGAGACTCCTCACTGGGCCTGCCTCGGCGCGCATGCGCAGTCCAGCCCCGCGGCCGCCGCGGCGGAAGGGTGACGTCACCGGCTGGGGGCGCGCGAGCCGCAGTGGGTTTTTGCCCCGCCCGCTAGGCAGCTCCGGCCGCGCGCGCACGCGAAGCCGCCGGAGCCCGGGCCGACCCGGTGCCGGGAGCAGCATGTGGAGCCCGCAGGTACCGGGGTGCACGGGGCACTCGGGGATGCACGGGGACAGGGGCGGGGCGGGCGGCGCCGGCTTTGTGCTCCCAGGCTTCTCGGCCTTTGTGCTCCGAGGGGGTCCGGGCTGCTGCTATGGTCAGGTACTGCAGGGAGGAGAGGGATTGGGGGACCGGGAGGGATGGAAATGGAGACGGTGACTAAGAGAGATGGTGATCGGGAGGGACGAGGACCCGGAGGGACGAGGACCCGGAGGGGTGGAGGCCGGGAGGGATGAGGACTGGCAGGGATGGGGACGCGCGGGCGACTTGGCGGGTGCCCAGGGTCGCCGACTGCACCAGCCGGGCGGGGACGCGGTGTGCGGTGTCGGCATCGGGAGCTGCGGACGGGGCCGAGCACCTCAACACACCTGGGGCTTCAGCCTCATCCTTCCGCGGCCCCGGTGCCCCCCGCTACTCCCCAAAGCCCAGGATTGGGGTTCCACTCCCCCGCCCGTGCTCGCTATGCATGGCCCCGTGGGGATCCCCGGAAAGCCACTCTGCGGCCCCGAGTCTCCCCACATCCCGGGAGCCCCCCGGCTATCTGAAGGTGGTGACGTCACCGGGGGCGGGGCCTGGGGCGCAGGTGGAAAGGGGGTCCGGATGCGGGGACCCCGGGCTGCAGCGCGCTCTGGGCCGGGGCCAAGTTCCCCGCTTTGTGGCGCCTTCTTGCTCCCAAATCCGGGCACCACTACAAGCTAGGATCCTTTTGATTGCCACACCCCCAAAATCCTTTTCCGTTACCCCTTTCTCTGCTCGGGGATCTGCCTCCAGATGTCCCCCGAAAACCTGCAGCAGGTGTGAGAGCGCCCATCTTCCGGGTCACCCCCCACTTTATCCCTCCATCCAATCGAACCCCTTAAGGTCACTTCCCAGGGGTGTCTGCTGGCCTTTCTGGGATTCCCTCACCCCCACTTCATCTTTCCAACCCGAGACAGGAGGATACCCCCCAACAAAAAGCGTCCTTGGTGCTCAGGGGAAGACCTCTGCGGTGTCCTGATCCAGGACGGGCGGGCACTTGGGGATCCAAAGACTGCTACAGAGCAAGAGGGACCCCGAGGGTGTTAGACTGGGGACACGCACCGGGACCCTGGGTCCTGGCTTCTGTGTCCCCCTCTGGGGTACGGAGAAGCCGCTGTCTGCTCTGTCTGGGCTAGCCTAGGACCCTCCTCCTCCCGCTCCTTCGCTCATTAGAGGCCGGGAGTCAGCGCTTTCATTTGCATAGGCTCCCCTCCCCCTGCCGGGCCTTTCTTTGTGTCCCCCCCCTGTCAATCTCCAGCTGCCTTCTGTCCCCGCTCCTGCCTTCTGCCAGCTGATTTCTTGGCGGTGGCAGGCGGGCAGCTGGGGCTGGGGGCGGCTTCCCGCCTGGCCAACGGCACAGTCCCCAGCTCGGGACAGCGGAGGGACACTCGGGTCCCAGACGATGTCCGCGCCAGGCCGGCTCTCCGCCTCCCTGCCCGTGACTGCCTTCTCCTCCCGAGACCCACAAAGTCCCGTCCGGTCCCCTCCGGGGGCCCCAGGGAGGATGAGGAGGACACACCCTCACCATGACATTGCATTTCTTCTTGGGGACGGCTCCCCCACCCCCAGTCCCCCTGGGGGAGCAGCCACCGCCACCGAGACCGCACCGAGCCTCCTCCTAATTGGGCTCAGGGCGGACACACCGCGGCGGGAGCCCGGCTGCCTGCGAGTTCCACCGACTGTGACATAGGTGTCCCCGGGGAGGGCGGAGCCGGGGCCGGTCCCCCTGGCACCCGCAGGGGACAGCAAGGCCGGCCGGCCGGGCGAGGCCGAGCCAGGCTATGTGGTCCGTCCCGGGGGACTGCCGTCGGGGGTCCCTGTGGGTTGGGGGGGATCTTTGTGGATGGCATGTACGGAAGGGGACCCCCTCGGTCCCCCGGTCAGCACCAGCGGGTGCAGACTTGACCCGGCTCGGGGCCTCGGGCTCTTGCCTCCACCGTCCCAGGGAGTCGGGGTGTCCCGTGTCTCCCGTGGACTCAGGCGGCTCTTGGTGACTCTGGGTCTCCGCTGGGTCCCTGTCTGCAGACCTGTGGCTTCAGTGTCGTCTCACCTGCTGGGTGGCTCTGATGTCGCTGCCCTTGTCCTGGTGGCCAGGAGTTTGGGCTGCGGTGTGACGCGGTGGCTCGTGGCCTCGGACCCGCAGGACGCCCCGTGGCCCCGCGCTCACCTGTTCCTGTGATTGTGTCTCAGCCGCCGCGTGGGAGGGGAAGGAGGGGGCGTCGAGAGAGTTCGAGGTGCGGGCGAGCCCGCGGAGACACCTAAGAATAAAGACGGATATTTATAAACCTGCCGGGTTGGGGGCACATGGAGCGCCGAGCTGCGTCTGCCGCCCTGGACCTGGGGTCTGGTCGGATGTGTGGACCGTTCCGTGGCTATGGCTTGCTTTTGGGGGTGTCTCGGGCTCCTGCGGGGGAGGATGTTCACCTAAGGCTGACTGTTTCGCATTTGCTGTGCATCCCCCTGGCTAGGCTCTAGTCGTCTCTGTTCCAGCCTTCCTGGTGCAGCTGACATCCCCAAACCGGAGGAGGATGCCCCATCGCCCTTCCTCTGTCCTCTGTGGCGGATGGTGGCCCAGCCCGTGCTGGGGGGGGGCGGGGGAGGACAGCCACATGGCGACCAGACCCACCGAGGGCTCACCAAACAGGCCCAGGCTGCAGGGGCAGGAGCTGAGTCTCTCCTGAAATCAGCGGGGGAGAGTGGACCCCAGGTGTGGGGTGCTATCACCAGGGGGCACTTTAGCTTTAGGGATTAGGAACTGCAGCTTGCCAAGGGTGACCAGAGAGGGTGACTGAGTCTGAGGCTGCACTGCACAGTGAAGTCCAGGTTGCCCCATCTTGATCCCCCGCGACATGTTGCTCCCCCTCTTTTTCTTATATGAAAAAGGCGCCAGATAATCAAAGTTTAAAGGACACACATGGGGGTGTGTCTGGGTGGCCAGCCTGGGCAAAGGCCTGGGGTCAGTACACGGCCTGAGCCTTAGATCTGGCACCCGAGGTGTCGGGATCCACGCGGAGGCGACAGTTGGGGGCCTCGTGTCAGCGGCTCCCACCTCGCTGCAACTTTGTCTGACCCCCTCTGCGCCGACCCCCTCTGCGCTGACCTCCCCCCACTGACCATTTCAGCTCCAGCTGAGAGCGAACCTGGTCATCTCCGCTTCCTTGGAGTCAAAGCCGGTGTTGGGCCGGTGACCTTGCTGCCCCCGTGCTCCGGGTGCTGGTGCTGTGCAGCCCCGCCGGGTTTCTTGGCCTCTCTGTGTCCCGCTGCTGCCCACATCTGTCCCAGGCGCCCAGCCAGGACCTGCTCTGTGACCTTGCGCGCCGTGGGGTTGTCTTCCGTGTCTACACCTGCCTGCAGCTAACGGAATCCGGTTTGACATTAACCCGGGGAGCCTGTCTTAGAGAAAGGATGGGACCTCTGTGCTGGGACGCTGTGTGACCCGGGACAGCCGCTCGACCTCTCTGTGCTGAGCATCGCCGCGGATGTATACAGTGGGAGCTCAGTGCTGAGTCCTCGGCGTCCCCCCCCATCCCCAGCCCCACTATCCGGATGACTCAGTGCTGCAAACTGGGGCGATCCCCGCCACTGGCTGCCGAAGCAGGTCACCCCACTTCTGCGGGGTGGAGTGTCCCACAGACGATGCCCAGAGCTCCGGAGGGGCCACCTGTGGGAGGATGGGGGTTCAAGGTCATCCTTGGCTGTTCAGAGGCTTCGGGGCTAGCCTGAGCTATTTTTTTTTTAAAGACTGCTGCCCTTAGTTGGAGTCCCCGACCCCAGTTGAGCAGGGATGTTGGGTCTGAGGAAACTGCAGAGGAGAGGATGTCCCTAAGGCCACACAGCACGGGTGTCCACTGGCCAAGCGTGCTCACCCGAGTCAACCCCTTTTGCTCCCATCCCGGGGCTCTGGCTTCTAGAAAACCTGATAGAGCCGAAAGAAAGCAAGATCTGGGTGGGGGAGCACTCTGGGAGCCAGGCACGTGCCTCAGTTTCCTCGCCTGGCCGTGGGCTGTGCCTCTGTCATCCCAGAGACCCTTCTCTGGTGACCACAGAGAGGGTCAGCGACTTTCCCATGGTCACAGGGGGTGTAGGAGGCGGACTGGAACCCAGACCCAGGTGGCCAGAGGCTACCCCCTGTGGTCAGTGCCCCCCCCCCGTGGTCAGTGGCTCCCCCGTGGTCAGTGCCCCCCCCCGTGGTCAGCGGCTCCCTCTGTGGCCAGTGCCCTCTCCAGTGACTAGTACCTCCCCCCTGTGGCCAGCGCACCCCCATGGTCAGCTCCCCCTCCCTTGGTCAGCGTTCCCCTCTGCGATCAGTGACTCCCCCGTGGTCAGCGGCTCTCTCCGTGGCCAGTGCCCCCCCCGTGGCCAGAGGCTCCTCTTGTGGCCAGCGCTCCCCGCGTGGCCAGCAGCTGGGGTCCCACGGCCTCCCACGCGCCCTTCCCCTGCCTTGGCCAGGAGGACCGGCTTGCTGTGTGGCCTTCGGTGCTCACCTGTGCTCCCTGAGCCCTGATCTGAGTCTGAGGGCGGGCACCAGAAGAGCCCAGTGACCCCGTGACCCCGTGACCCGGGCGCTGTGGGGGTGCACTCGGGGACCTGGGACTCGCTGGCCCTACCCCCAGCCAGCCAGCCAGTCAGCGAGCTCTTGGTTCAGGTCGGGAGTCACCTGACAATCAGAGGTCCCAGGTTCAAGTCCTGGACCCTCCTCTCAGGCCTCAGTTTACCCTGAGAACCAGGCAGCGTAAGAGGTCCTCCCCCTCCAGCAGCCTTCTGTCCTCCGCTTACCCCCTCTCGCCCTCCCTCCCCTCCCGCCCCCTTCCCACCCCGCAGACGGCGCCGCTGTAGCCTGGAGGAGGGGCCTCCTCGAATTCAATTAATGAGCCTGTTAAAAACTATTTATTTTCCCTGACATTTGTTTACGCAGGAGAAAGATACATTGGCGGCGCCGGAGGGGCCGGGAGGCTGCGGGTGGCTGGCGTTGGGGCCCCGGGCTGGGTCTGCGCTCCTGGGAAGTGGGGAGAGAGTGGAGCGTGGAGGAGGCAGCGGCGGCGGCCAGGGCTCCGGGAGGGAGGGAGGGAAGGAAGGATCACCCGGGATGCCGGGGTTCTCACGGACTTGCTCAGGCCGCCGTCCCAGGCTCCCCGCTGGCTGCTTTGAGCGCAGCACCCTGCTGGATCGGTGCAGATGCGCTCAGGCTGACCGGCTCTTGGCATGAGAGCTCTTGGGGACCCCTTCCTGATGGCCAGCACCCACCATCCTGCCTGTCAGCACCCTCGAGCCTGCCTCTGAGCCTGTTAGTCTCTTGCAGCCTGGGACTTGCGAGGAGAAAATCAGTTTCCAGTGTCCCCAGGATCTGCGAGGTCCCCCCCCCGTCAGCCCCCTCCTTCCTCTGCCCACTGCCCTCCGTGGCTCCCTGCGGGTCCCTGCTCCCCTCCCGCTCCCCCTCCTCCTTCCAGCTCAGGCTCCACCTGCCCAGGACACACCACACCCCCAGGCTGCACACAGTAGGGCCTCTGCACAGGACCGTCCTGTCCCTGCACAGGCTGTGGCTCTGTCTTGATCCCTCTCTGGCCCTGGCAGTCCCCGGCCGCAGCTCCTCCTCCCGCCCCCTCTTCTCACCTCGGCCTCCAGAAATAGCAGCGTCCCAAGTTCCGGTGCTGCCCACGGATGTGACGCGCCGTCCTGCGGCTGCAGAAATAGCTGCTGTGGGGACCCCCCCCATGTCTGAGGAAGCCGGGCACCCACGGGACCACGTGTGGCCAAAGACGTGGCCACCGACGGGGTGCAGCTGGCATGGGCGGGAGGAGTGTTGTGTGTCCTGCAGTGCAGAGGCCTCTCTCTGCTGGAAGGTAGAGGTCAGGGGGCTCTAAGGTCCCCTCCTAACCGCCTGGGGTGCAGCCAAGGCCACCAACCCGACGGCCCCTCTCAGCCTGCACGAGCGCTGCACGCACGTGCACAGACAGGGAAAAAATAAAAAATTAAATCTTTTATACAAGCGTTTTCAGGGTTGTGAGTTTGGGGCCCTTACACAGCTGTCTGTGTAAACTCGTCCGCTCACGGGGTCCCAATGTCTCCCCAGATTGGTGGCATCCGCAAACCTCCAGGTGCCCGCCAAGGGCGGGAGGCTGACTGCAGAGCTGAGCGACAGGGCAAGGTGGTCGCCGCTCCGTCGGGCGCGTGGTAGGCTTGCCGCTGGAGGCGGGCGTGGGGGGGGGGAGGCTGGAGGCTGAGTGGTTCTGGAATGACCGACGGCTCTGCTGCCCAGAGAGGCCAAGCCGCTTGTCTGAGGCCGCGCAGCAAGGGCACAAAGCCGGTGTTGAGCAAAGTGCCCTCCAGAGTGGCACCAGTAGGGGAACTGATCCAGGGAGCACTCTGGGCCGAGGGAGGACGGACTGGGCTCAAGCCAGCGTGGAGCACTTAGTCCAGCACTCACCATGAACTCAGAACAGAACCGGGTCGGACAGGCTGGGTGGGTGCTGGCCAAAGGCCGCTCAGCACGCAGCGCCTCCCCTCCCGCGCCCACCCCGGGGCTGCCAGCTCCACTGGGTGCTCTCCAGACACCCTGGCTTCAGCCGCCGCTGCCCAGGGCCCCTCGGTGGGCGGCCTCCCGCCTCCCCCTGTGCTCTCCACTGATGAGGGACGGGGAGGGCAATCACACGCCTACATGGAGGAATTGGTTTAGGATCCGGGCCAAGAGCCACTTGCGCTTGGCCGGGCATTGTGGGTAATTCATCGTTCATCACCGTGGAGGCCGGAGCCGCGGACAGCCAGGGGCTTTTGTTTGAGATTCTGCTGAATATATGATCTCACTCCCAGCCCAGGACCCCACCCCGTCCCC
>PVIH01017286.1:0-42360 GCA_004025045.1 Sigmodon hispidus | reverse complement strand
AAGATGAACACAAAGAAAATATAGGTGTAGCAATCTTATTTGTATTTCTTCCCTTGATAAGCCATGCTTGTCATTCTTATCCTCTGTATAGTTATTGTTAACTCTTCCACATTTTAAATTGTTTTTACTGTTTTTTTTTTGATAAATACAAAATAAAGAAGGAAAAAAAAAGAGCTCACAGATTCTCAATGTATACAACTCAATGTATTTCAGTTTGGGTTTTGGGTTTTGGTTTTGCTTTGCTTGTTTGTATTGCTGTTGTTGTTTCACAAGGCTGACCTAGAACACTATGTAGACAAAGTTGGCCTTGAACTCACAAATATCCACTTGCCTCTGCTTTCTGGGTGATGAGATTAAAGATTTTCACTACCAAAAAAAAAAAAAAAAAAAAAAAAAAAAAAAAAAAAAAAAAAAAAAAAAAAAAAAAAAAAAGACACACATGACAGCCTACGCTGGAAAGTTTGGGGAGCAAGGGGTACACTCCTCCATTGTTGGTGGGAGTGTAAGATGGTTTAGCCACTCTGGAATACAGTATGGTGGTCTCTCAGAAAACTGGGAATCAATCTCCCCAAGGATTGAGTAATACCACTACTGGGCATACACCCCAAAGATGCACTTTCTCACTGCAAAGGCTAAATTAGCTCAACTATGTTCATAGCAGCATTATTTGTAATGACAAAAACCTGGAAACAAACTAGATGTCCCTCAACTGAAGAATGAATTAACAAACTGTGATACATCTACACAATGGAGTACTACTCAGCAGTAAGAAAAAATGATATCCTAAAATTTGCAGGCAAATGGATGGATTTAGAGAATATCTTCCTAAGTGAAGTATCACAAACCCAGAAAGATAAGCAGGGGATGTACTCACTCATTAGTGGACTCTAACCAAAAAGCAAAAGCAAAACATGTCCAAGCTGCAACATCTTGGAATCTGAAGCACCTTGGACTGACACCTGGGACCCCACTCCTTCTAGTGGAACACCTAACTAGGTCTCGATGTTTAGGGGAGAAAACTGGATTTGCCAGGAGTGGAGGCTGAACTGAGCAATATGGGGACCTTGGGACCTCCTGCCCATGCTGGGGTGGTGGTGGTGGTGGAGAAATGTTTGGAAGAGAGAATGACCTGATATAGTGGGAGAGGGAAGGGACCTTGAATAAGAATATACAAGGATAGAAAATGTGACTTCTTTATTCATAATAATAATAAAAAAACAAAAAAGAAAAAATTATATCCTAATATTTTCAGGCAAACGGATGGATTTAGAGATTACCCTCCTGATTGAGGTATCACACACCCAGAAAGATAAGCAGTGGATGTACTCACTCATTAGTGGACTCTAAACAAAAAAGCAAAAGCAAACATGTCCAAACTCCAAACCACAAACAATGAACAGCTTGGGATTTGAAAGATCTTGGACTGGTTCCTTTGATTCTACTCCCTCCAGAGGAACATTTTACCCAGTCTTGTTGTTGGGGCGAGGAAAGTGAATCTTTTAGGAGTGGATGCTGAACTAATCCACATTGGGACCTTGTGACCTCTTGCCCTTGCTGGTGAGGAAATAGAGAGATGTGAAGAAGAGATAATGAATTGAAGGTGTGGGAGGGAGTACTGAGCTTGAACAAGGAAATACATGGATAAAAACTATGACTTTATTCATAATTAAAAAAATAAATAAAAAAGAATTTTGAGTAGCAATAGTTTCAATTATTTATCTGTCTTCTGAATTTGCTAGCATTCTATTTTTTGCTGAAGTTAATCTTGATAAAATGTCAGTGAAGGTTTCTTTTGGGCCCTTTATAACTGCAGTAAATGACTTAGTTTCATTTTATACATCTTCAATTCTGACTCAAGCATTCTAAGCCAGTATATAGCACAGAGCTGGGATTAGGTCATACTATAGAGGCTGTCTTTGTATATAAGCATAACTTCTCTATACATGAAGTTGATCTTGGTAGTTTCCATACCTCTATCCCTACTGAGTTGTTCAGTGGTCTTAACTTCATCTTTCTAACAGGCTGTCCACTTAAATTGAAGTCCAGGCTCTAAGACTGCTGTAACCAAATCTCTCAAGTCTTGAGAGACAATTTTATTACAAATTGATCATGAGTTTAATATCTGCTTTACAATATGTGAATGCATGCCATATAAGGCTATCAATTTCCTGAATCTCCTTAAGTCTAACATTTGCGTAGAAATCTCTTCAGTTGTTATCTAGCCTTGGAGATGTCTATCATATTGAAATTTCTATAAGGTTACTAGATAAATTAAAGTTGGCTGTTGGGGAAACCTCAGGCTATTCCTCTCTAACTTTATAATACAATGCTAAACTTAATTCTATTTTAAATTACTCTGTCTGGAGTGTTCATGTGATGTGTTTCAATAAGTTTTAATAAAGCTTGTATCTTAGCATAAAAAAAGAAAAGAAAATCCTTCTTTTCATATTAAATAAATAAATAAATGTCCTATGTGTAGGTCTTTGAAATGCTTAAAAATTACTATTTATTTCAATTGTATCTTTAAATATGGAAAAAACACTTAACTAACATGACTGTATGTTGGATTATCATAGATGAATAATTATTAATCTGTATTTCTATTTATACATTATGATTGAAATAAATCGTATGAACACAGTACCTTATGCAAGAGTCAAAATATACATACAGTATGTCATAATTACCTTAAATTTGTATCAATAACTCAAAATCCATATCAATGTAAAGTATTTAAAACAAGTAGTTGCTTTTAAAAGTAGATTTTATAATCTACCTTTTATCTTATCATATATATACACCCGTTATTCATTATAAAGAGATTGACTATGAACAATAACAATTTATAATCAGCCCTCTTAAAATAAAAACATACTTTTATAAACAATATTTTGGAATTTGGGTATAGTTTTTCATACTACTTCTTGATCATTGGGAGCACTGGTTATATTTGAATGACCCTCAGACTATTAATCTAACATTCAGCAGCTCTTGAAAGCTGTTAAATAGGTTGAAAGTCCCTGAACTCACAATATTATTTTCCCAGGAAGCCAGTTTTATTCTGAAGCTTTCTGGGAGCATACAGATCTCATACATCTCACAGTCATGTAAAGGCATATCATTTGAAGCATTCAAGTTGTCTAGGGCCTTAGTGTCAAAGAAGCAAAAATAAAATAATGTACATACATGTGCTATATACACACTTCTTTTAAATAAGATTTAATCTGAACATTTGATATACTATAAGATACATATGAAAAGTGGCTAATGTAATAAATCCACACCCTACAACTCACATTTGTTTTCATGAATGCACCTTTATTTAATAAAATTCTTACCTTATATTTCACACACATACACACACACACACACAGTTTTCCTATTTTTATTCTTAACTGTGGTATTCATTATTTTACTCTTTATGTCTGTATGACTTTATGTCCTTTTACCTAACAAAAGCATAAAAGAGTTCATGAAATGTTTTTGCTGATAGCAGACTATTTTCATGCAATATAATGACTGTCAAACTTATCTTTGTAACAAAGGATCTTTGCATCTATATTTCTGTATAATTTAAAAATAAAACATGTATACTATATGCATGCATATTTTATTAAAGCATAATACAGCATAAGACATAATGACATATTTTTTTTATTTTCCTGACAGTACTATGCATATTCTGAGTTGTAAATTTAGTTCTTTGTCATTCTTTTGCCATGTTGCATTTCTCTGAGTATGTTAATTTTAATTGTCTTACAATTTTAATTCATTCTCATTAACCTAACTGGTATCATATTACAACTTCATCTCTATACTTCTCATATATAAAATTTATTTTGTCACCTAAAGGGTCTCAGATAACCTATTAAGATTAAACCCTTATTTGGGGTCTTAGATTTGATATTTGAGAAGCTTAGTTTATTCTATAAACTATATTTGTTCACATTAACTAGAGTTTTGGGGGTGCTTTTAGCATTAAAAACTTAGAATGCTTGTGTAAGTTACATAAATTTTGTGATAAGACAGATAAATTTACTTCTTTTTGTACAAAATGCTGTAATTTTATTTTTATTAAAAACATTTTGAAAATCAAAGAAAGAGAGAGAGAGAATGGCACTTGGAAAAATTAATAATTTGATACCTAATGGTGCTTTTAGATTTAAAGAGGTTATGCTAAATAATAAATTAAAATGTTTGAAATTCAAGAGCTTTGAGTTTCTACTGACATTTCTATGTGAAAGCATTTGAGGAAAGATTATTTCTTTAAAAATTGTATTTACTATCCCCATTTCTACACCTCTGTCTCTCTCCACTACCCCTTCTCTTGGTGTAAACCTCTGTGAGAGTGGGTATGTATGCACTGTACCATGTGTAATGGTCAGAGGAGGCCTGTGGGAGTAGCTTTTCTCCTCCTACCATACAGGTTCTGAAAATTAAGCTCAGGTTTTTAGTCTTTGGTGATAAGCACACTTATCTTTCAATTTTTCTTGTTGGTCCAATATTTTTTCAAAATATACATTTAAAAAAAATCTTGGAGTCTCCATCCAACCCCCAAAGAAGACAGACATGTAAGAAATACAGGTGAGCCACAGGCTGGGACACATGGTGGACAAATTAATAGAAATGGGTTGAATTAATATGAAATAGCTAGCTAGTAATATGTGCTTGAGACATGGGCCAAACAGTATAAAGTATATAAGCATCTGATTCATTTCCTTGGGAGACAAAAGCTGCCCTGGACCAGGTACAAACCTCTGGGCCCAATAGAGCTCAGGAAACTTTTTACAACAGATGGCATCCCAATATGGGCCTGAACACTCACATAAAGCCTGAGAAAGTTTAAAAAGCTTAAAGAGCATTCTAGATCACTGAAACAGAGCCAAAAGCAGCTTTCTTGAATTACATATTTGAATTGATTTGTGGTACAGAGACGGTGTAGTGTTGAGGTGGGAATTTAAAAATGGCGCATCTGCGGCACACAGCTTAAACTTATACGTTTCACGAAAGGCTTGACATAAGTGTGATTGACTTAAGGTTTCTGCTTATAATGAAAAGAAAGGAAACAGAGTTAAAAACAGTTTTTCTGGTAGCAGCATTTCCTGAGTCTGCTCTGGTTGCCAGCAGTGAGAGAGATGCAGCGGCCTCCTCTGCCATATGGAAAAGCCACCAAAAGGGGCAGAGTCAGCAATTAAAGTGATACTGACATTTTAAAAGCTCTTTGGGTTAGAAAATGATTCAGAATTCTCAATAAAACAGATTTAGACTCACAAAACCTCTAAATGGGGTACAATGTGTGTAAAATATGCATAGGCTTCAGAGAGAGAGAGATAAAAAGGGTAAAGAAAGCCCTTTAAGAAAGAGAAATAGGAAATAAAGATAAAAAGGCCACATGAAGATGGCAGATAAACAGAGTCTGGATTATGATTATTGTGTTTTCTTTTAATTTTTTAACTTTTAATGAGCTAATTGCAGAGAGACAATTGATTACTAAGGCTGCTAAGTTAAGCAAACACATACACTTTAAAGATATCCTGACTTTGAAATCTGTTTATAAGAATATGTTGCTTGGGAAAAGAGTTTCTGCTTTTTTCTCCACAGAAGATCAAAACCTGTGGATTGGTTCTAGGCAAATATGGTTTAATTTGTCAAGGCTGCCTGAACATTCTCAGCTTCCAAGAAGCCAGTTGAGGTGATCCAGCCTTAACACCCCGTGAGATTGCCATCTTCCTTTGACAGCAGAAAGTAGTAAAAGAAAGAAAGCTACATACAATTTCCCCAAAATATTACTTATTGTTTGTTTTCATTACAAATGATTAATGGTCATAGTCAATCTCTTAAAAAAAAAAAAAGAAAAGAAAAGGGAGGGAGGATATGATATAGGAATGATTAGAAAAGATAAGTGGATTTTGGTTTATTGATAAAACCTTAAGGTCAATTTTGTTATGCTGTATGTATTTTTCTACTCTTGATTAAGGTATGATGCTTATGTAACTCATTTAAAATTGTAATGTGTAATTGAGAAATGTAGATTAATAGTAATCTATGATAACCAAACTCATAGTCATGTTAGTTAGGTTTTTGTAGGTATACAAAGATATATTTCAATTAGATAGGTAGTCTTCAAACACTACAAAGATATGCAGAATATGGTATTTAAAATATTTTAAGAAATTAGACTTTTCTGGACAGTGAGACAGGTCTGCTCCTGGCAGCACCAATGTATTTCAGGAAAATGATGGGCATTGAAGCAAGTTCATGTGGAATTTACTTTATGACAACAGTTAGCCACTAGACATGAAACTGTTCTGGTATTGACTGCTTGATGGTATGCTGTATAAAATGGACATGCAGGTTCCATAGGAAAGTGACCGCTGAACATTGGCAGAACAGGCCGAGATGGTCCTTCAGGTTTCTGCTTTGCAGAAAACAATTTCCAGGCATTCTTCTGGACACAAGGTGAAGTGAATGACGGACTGTCAGATTTCCTACATCACTGAAAGGTTTGCCAGAGACTTTGGGCCGTTAGGCTGAAGATGACGCCCCAACGTTACAAAGGAACTTTGGGTGGCTGTCCAGGCAGACAGCTGTCATCTCTGTCATTTTCTAAACTTTGGAAGTTGCTTGCACTTCCTGTTTATTTACATAATAATATATCTTTCTATGGTCTTTGATGTGGTTGAAGGTTTAATAATTATAGGCATAGTTCTTTTTAGTTTACTAACAAGGATAAAGTAGATAATAGAATATTTTCTTTAAGTTTGTTAATTACAAATAGACTAGATATTATAACTGTAATTTTTGCTTGATAGCTGTTCTGTATGTAATTTTGGTATATGGAAATTGAACCCTCCTTTTGATTAGACAGAGAAGAGGAAATGTGGTGGAAATGCTCTCTGTATGATGTAAATAAAGTAACTGTTTTGGCCTATGCACAGCACCATAGAAGTGGGTAGAGAATCAGAGGACAGGCAGGTAGGAGAAGGGCAGAGTTAGTCAGTCTCCATCTGACCCTTGAAGAAGACAGACATGTAAGAAATACAGGTGAGCCATGGGCTGGGCCATGTGGTGGACAAATTAATAGAAATGGGTTGAATTAATATGAAAGAGCTAGCTAGTAATGTGCTTGAGACATGGGCCATACAGTATAAAGTATAATAATAATAATAATAATAATAATCTTGAATAGTAAGTTGCAGAAGCCTAAAATCTCAGCGCTTGGAAGACTGACAGAGAAGGGCTATCATGATTTGAGGCCAGCATTAATTATACAACAGTACCAGACCAACCAGCAATATAAAGCAAGACATGTCTCAAGAAACAAACAATAGTGAAATCAGAAAGAAAAGAAAATCAGCAGCCATAATGCTTTCAGAATAAAAAAATAATTGGAGGGCAACAGAATGTGGGGGAAACTCAAATTTTCAGGCACTTTTGGAAGTTCAATTCTTTGAGGCCCAAAATCCTTAATGAACTTCACCTCTAACTTTATTTTGTAGAAATTAGAGAGTAAATTTGATTGATTTTAAAGAGGCTATGAAAATATTCAATGTTTCCATTTACTTTAGTTTAATCTATCAGGCCACTATCAGAATTTAAATATTTTGGTATTTGTATAGCATCTTGGTTACTACATTGAAGACATTTGAACTTCACTTTACAATCATCAGCTTCACATGTTCACATCAGCATGCTTTACAGGTGCACAGTCTGTTTTGTAATTCAGGAAAGCACCAGTAGGTCTTTTCCTTTCCAGGCCTTACAGGAGCTCTTCCTGGAACTACCTCTGTAGAAAGGCCTTTTCTTTTAGAGTATATTCATCTCCTGCAGTGGCTCCCCTCTTCTACATTCTTGGTGGATTAAATCCACTGGAATTTATCAGCTGGGATAGGATTTTCATTTACTTCTACCTGAACACTGATAAAAATGGGTATAGTTTTAACTGCCCCAGCAATTTCTGGTATCATACTCTGGGTTCTGGAAATAGCAAAACAGATGTTCCCAAAGCAGTTCTGTCAGGAACCTTCTAGTGCCAGCCACTAGCAGGACTCTACTGCCTTCAATGAATATCTCTAAAAACATGATGCATGGAAGAAATCAGACCTACATGGTGCCCATATCCAGGACAGAGAGGGGACTGGGAATATTTGCTGCTTCAGGTGAGTCTGCCAAAAATTTTATGAGCTTTTGTTTCTCATCTTACATATATGAGCCTTAAATCCACCACATTTTAAAAAATGAAGTTTAATTGCATGATCAAAGACTTCTTCAAGGGGACAGACTTCTGACTGGAGTGTAATTTTTAATGAAATTAATTGAGAACAGAAAAAAGAAGTTCATCATGCTGGACTTGATAATTTTTTTCCAGAATCGCTGGAGTAAGCCATTTCACATTAATCCTCAAACAGGCAGCAGCTGGCATACATTTCGAACCTATTCTACTTGGAGGATGTTCTAGAAATAAAGAAAGTTCACCTCACTCATTAGCCCCTGCTCACTGCCTACTTAGACCTCATGTACCTGACAGAAATGGTTTGTTGGCTTTCAAACTCACTTTCCCTCAATGTCCTTTCCACCACCACAGTGTAAAGAAGAGTCCTGTGTGTTCCATGGGAGGAAGGCAACTTTGTGAGATATGGAAATGCTCTTTGTCTCCTTTTACTAAGATGCAAAATTAATTTGTTTTTTAGTTCTGCATCTTCTCCATTGCTAATTTGGCCTCTATCCCTACAGTTCTTGACTTGCTCCTGGGCTGAAATGTAAAATAATTTCTGTAGAGTTATAATGTCAATATTATTTATCCTTACTACATAACAGATGCTTATAGCATTTGCTAATTTTGAACACAGCTGCCCAGTGTGATACTTGAGTTGTTTCCTACAATGCAAAAAACTGACCACTACTTATTCAGCCTATCTGATGATGGTTGGAAGTGAATGGATGACTGTATTATGTCAAAGCCATATTCCCACCTTTATGAGTTAGAAAAAAGTTTCAGATGGTCTGAACATTCCTCCAAACAATCTTAGGATAGGGAGGGATTGTTAGAGTTGCAGAGGGACCTCATCCCCACACACAGTGGAAAACTAGGAAGTATGTGACAGAAAATGCACATCCTAACAGGATCTGGAGATCCTGCAGCTGTGAAGGCAGTTCTCAAAAGTTTCCATGTCTTTCCAAATCCACATCCTGAAGAAGAACAAGCTGAAGGTAACTACTTTTTTTCACCTTAGCGGTCCTCAGACCAATGCTGAATATGATCCAAGTGGTGCTGGTCTGCTGTTTGTAACACAGCTGTGCATGAAGCAGGGCCAAAATCTCACATACAGTCCTTGGAAGTTTCTTCTCACGTTTTCACACCCTCAGGCCCCATATTCTACAGTTCCCCTGAGCCAGCTCTAACACAGGACCATATCCTCCCACATGGAAAGTTCTAGCAATTTTTGTCCTGTGGAAATGTGCTGCATATAGGGCTTTGGTGATTTGTTAGCTGTGGGTATATACAATGACAGGGAATTTTTTGGACCGTGTTATGAGTATGTGCAAATGTGGGAGGCTCTTTCACACACATTCTCCAAGACAAGCTTGTGGGTTTTTGTAGGCAAGAGAATAGAACATTTCAGCTATACAGTACACAGCCAACTCTGGCTTCAAGTCAAGTACACTAGGGTAGGTGGGGTAGAATAAGAGAGGAAGTGAGGGCTTCCTCAGCCATTGGAATATCAAACATACTCAAGTCACATGGTGTTAGGCCCATGAATACTGTGGTTTCATTCTGTGGACATTTCAGATTTTGATTGAAAGGCCTGGTTCTTTGTGAATGAAAACAAATGAGGACAATGACAGTCCTAGGTATATTTGAGGAGAAGGTTTGGTGTAGATATGAGAGAGCAAACATCCAGAGGGAACTTGAAGAGTCCAGACTGAGCTGGGTCAGCAGACTGAACAAAGCTATGAGGGGAAGAGGGGAGCAGAGAGAACAAGAGAAGAGAGAGGGTGGGACAAGATAGGAGCCAAGGATAGAGAGAGACCAAGACAACCAAGAGGATACATGGGCAAAATGGCTGAGTTATAGGTAAGAGAAGCTGGGGAAAGGGAAAGGAAGCTCAAACTAGAGAATTTGAGAGTTGGACACTGGGCATTCCAGCCAGGAAGACTCTGTAACAGGTACTTATGAGTAGGGACTGGGGGAGACTGGCAGCCAAGTATGTAAAATAGACACCTCAGTCACTTGATCCAAGTATCTTCAAGAACTAACATTGTGTATGTGTGTGTGTGTGTGTGTGTGTGTGTGTTACTTGTTGTGTTGTTTGTTTTGGCTACTTGTGCCCTTTCTCAGATGGATGGATGGGATGGATGGATAGATATAGAGAGGTAGGTAGGTCGAGATAGATAGATAGATAGATAGATAGATAGATAGATAGATAGATAGGGATACAAATAGACAAAAAGAGGGGAAATTTATTAAATCAGTTTTATTAAACTAATAACAGTTGTCTCACTCTTGAGAATCTGAGAAGTCTGAGGTCAATCAACTCTTGAGGCTGGGTATTTCTGCAGAGTAGTCTATAGCGGCTGCTTCATCTAAGAGAGTCTGACAACTGACAGTTGCTCAGTTCACAAGGTTGTGTAAGGCTTTACCAGTACCTTATCATGACCTTTCCAGGACCTTATCATGATTTTATCAAGACCTTGCCATGACTGACACCATGTTAGAGGCTTCATTCTGACCTTTAAACCCTGCATGCAGGCCTAACAACTGCCAAAACAGGACAAAGACCTAGTCCATAACTCCAGGAAAGTCCTAGAATCTTTGCCCTTTAAGAGTCTCTTACCTTGCCTTTTGGCTCTGTAGCTCTGCCTCTTGCTCAAGGAAATGTATCAACTAGGGTGTGACTTTTGTTCATAAAAGACAAGGAGCTTGGAGCTTCATAACTTAGGCAAGTTCTTTGTGTAGCCATGGGAAATAAAGACTGGTTGCTGTTGTTGTTGTTAATATTGTTGTTTGCTTGCTTGTTTGTTTTGGATTTAACCTTATCTGTCTGGTGGGCTCACCTTGCAGCATTTGGGTACTCCAGCATTTCAAATCTGGAGCTAAAAATCTGACAGATTCCTGGAGAGCTAGTTTTTAGTCAATGATGGAAGCTTTGAAATGTTGCTTTTGATATAGTTAAGGACCCAAAAGCAGCAATGGAGTTAAGAAATTCAGTAGCAAAGTGGAAGGTCAAGTGAACAAATGGTGAAGAGTCTCCCTTCTGCCTTGTCCCTTTTTATCTGTGCATGAAAAGTGACACTCACATTCAAAGTGAGTCTTGTCACATCTGTTAAGGTAATCGAGACAATTTTTGGTTGAGACTCCTCACTCTGCTGATTCTACATTTTGGAAAATTGACATTAAAAATCAACGATCCCAGACAGAAAGCACATGAATTCTATTTTAAGAGTGGGGTTCATCCATAACACTCATAGCCCCCACCTCTTTTTATTAACTTCAACTCTGATTTGTTCATCACAACCTTTTCTATAAAAATATCTTCAACTGTTTGACCAAGTTTTTACTTATCATTTCACATACACAATATACCAACCATTTGTCATGCTTCACTGTGGAAAACGTTCACAACTAAGCTGACTGGACTCAGTCAGAATTATGTACAAAGTCTCAAGTGAGTCAGCAGTACTACCACGAATTCTGATTTTATTTTTCTTCACAATTCACCTATCATAGCTATTTCAGCCATCTGTTCTTTTCCCATCTCTGTAGCCCTCATGTTCATCTGATAAAACTTGTCTCATATTGTATATAGAAACTAGAAGCAGGCGAAAATGTATGCCTTCAAGTTCTCATCATAAAACAATTTCACCTTTGTCTCCCACTATATTTGGACAAACTCTTGCAGCTTTGCAAAGAATTTCTGTGCCTGCATTATGAAGATTCTTTGCTCTATTTTCAATCTTACTTTCTCGAGTGTTTTTAATTCTTTCATTTATTTGGATACTTTTGTGAGCACACAATTGTGGTGTAGTCACTGTCGTCTTTTTAACAACCCTTACTTCATACTGTACTTTCCCCCCAGCTTTCACTCACTGCTTTGGTCAACTTTCACAAAACTAGGGAGAAATAATATTGTCTTTCACATTTTTCATGACATCCCCCTCTCAGTGCTTTAATTAATATTTCTTTGGTGATTTATTTTGATGTTTAGTTCACAGACTACTTCAATTAAATGTTATTTCCTTCTGTAATGCCATCCAATACAACCCCTTCAGTTAGTGCTTGGACACAGCCCTACCCAAGCTTCTTCCTTGAGGTCCAGACTTTATACCTGCAAACTGTCCACCTGACATGTGAGACGTAAAGGGCTTCTATTAATTACTTTCCTCGTTACTGTGATATGTCTCTGACCAAAGCACCATGAGAAGAAAAAGTTAGTTTTGTCTCACAGTTTGAGGATATAATCCTCAAGGCAGGGAAATTCCTGTGGCAACAGCTTAAAGCTTTGGCCGCATTGGTGCTGAAGTCAAGAAGAATTTCATAGAAGTCTTGTTCATCTGGCTTTCTACTATTTATGTAGTCCATGATCCAAGCCCAAGTAATGGTGTCTCCCATTTTTAGGGTGGATTTTCACCACAATTAACCTAGTCAAGCTATTCTTACAGGTAGTCTAGAGGTCTTTCTCATAGGTGATTCTAGAGCTTGACATGTTAATGATCCATATTTCCCATTACAGGGTCAAAAAAAGGAACAAGTGATAATCTTCTGGCTTGTATTCACTTTCTACATAGTGTCTCCATCTTAGCAAAAGGCAACATCATGCCCCAGCATCCCACAAAATTTCATCATCTTTGTCCTCCTTTTCAAACACCTTATATCCAAATTCACCGAGAAGTTCTATTTGATCTATTTTTAGGATTAAACCATGAATTAAGTAATTAGGCCACAAAGCTGATAACAAAATTATTAACATTTGGAAGACATTCAATATGTGAGAGAACTCAGCAAAGGGGAAGTTTCAGAGAGAAACAGAAATATTGAATTAAGAAATTAAAAGAATGACTATATGCTAAATTTATGTTTTCCATTGTCTTCATCAATACTGGTATTTTAGTGATTGGTTGTAGAAAGAAATCACAAATCATATTTGCAATTGTGAAATTATCATTTAGTACTGAGGCCATGAATTTATTAGTTGGATATTTTACATTGGGTCTTTTCTCTAATTTCTGTTTAATTTTTTAATTTGGAAGAACATTTTATATGAATATAACATAGAAAAAAATAGGCAGCATAAAATAGATGGTAGTTTCCTGAAAACTGAAAGGGAAAATAATACATAAATGCAATACATTTTAAGGGGTGAATAGCATTTAGACAACAAGTTTCAAAGATATCTGGTCCAGCAGATGGGTGCAGAATACAAATTCAAAGTACAAATTAGCAGTCTCCACTCTCTTAGCCTTCATCCACCTAAACACATTACCTACATTCCTGGTGTTTTCATGATATTGGCATACCTACAGAGAAAAGAATCTTTTTCCTAGAGATTACAAAGGAAACTTGTTCATACAAGGTACTAACATCTAATGATACTTTCTAATGAAGAAAAAAATTCGTAGCAGTAACTGGCATCTCACTACTATAGTGACCTATGCTTAGAAAATGATGAAATACCACATTTTCTTGCTTAACCTTATATTCTCATTCTCCCTCATATATACTATTTTCATGCTCCTTCGCCTCTTCTTTCATCTCTTCAATCCCTAACATTAGGTTTTTTTCTTATACTTTCTTTATATTTATCCCCATATCAAATAATCCAACCACAATATACATTCCAATACGTACTTTAGAGTTAGTGATCACAAATTATTAAGCAATAATCTTATAAATGTCATCTAAAATGTGGCTGTCTTCCAGATGAACCACAGTAAGTCACATGCTGATTTTGTACCTGTTTTTAGTAATGTTCTTAAAATGAGAAAGAAATAAGGAAATGTTGAGATTTCTTTTAAAAACCAAATAAATTGACTTTAAAATAATTCATTTCCATTTTCCAAACTTCATTTATAAACAAATAATATGAAGTTACCAAAAGATAAAGATATAATTATAAATCATGAAATATTGGTGATTTGCTAAAATTCATGATAGATAAATTAGTCAAGTAGTTGAGGAGACAATACAATTAGACAAAATATTTGTAGGATGTATTTAATCACAATGGCTTGATGCATTATAAGTATCCCTTGGATGCTTCTAATCTGTGCCTAAGGGTTCCTCATTTGCCTTCCTACCTTACTAACTGACATCATATTTATGACTTAGTTTGGCCAATGAAACTTTGGTTGAAGCTATTACCCAACTTAGGTCTAACTTAGGTTAGCTTGTGTCCAACAAGCTGGATTTGGCCACCCAATAAGGCACTAAACAGAGCCAAAGTAACAGTGAAGAGCAAAACAAGATTTCTTTCTTTTTTTATTTTATTATTATGAACAAAGAAATCACACTTTCTATCCTTGTATATCCTTATTCAAGGTCCCTTCCCCCTCCTACCACATCAGGTCATTCTCTCTTCTCCACAACTCCCAATCCCCTCTCTGGACAGGCATCAGGCAGTCCCAAGGTCCCGCTGTCCCAATATTGCTTAGTTCGGCCTCCACTCCTGGCAGATCCAGTTTTTTCCCCACAACCTCAAGACTGAGTCAGGTATTCCTCTAGGGGGAGTAGGATCCAAGGAGTCAGTCCAAGATGTTTCTGATCCCAAGCTGTCAGTGGTTGTGGCTTTGCTTTTTTGTTTTGTTTGTTTTGTTTTGTTTTTTGTTTTTTGTTTTTTTTGTTTGTTTAGAGTCCACTAATGAGTGAGTCCATCCTCTGCTTATCTTTCTGGGTTTGAGATACCTTGTTCAGGAGGATATTCTCCAAATCCACTCATTTGCCTGCAAATTTTAGGATATCATTTTTTTCTTACTGCTGAGTAGTACTCCATTCATTGTGTAGATGTACCACAGTTTGTTAATCCATTCTTCAGTTGAGGGGCATCTAGGTTGTTTGCAGGTTCTTGCTATTACAAATAATACTGCTATGAACATAGTTGAGCTAATGCCTTTGGAGTATGACTGTGCATCTTTAGGGTATACACCCAGAAGTGGTATTGCTGGGTCCTTGGGGAGATTGATTCTCAGTTTTCTGAGAAATCACCATACTGCATTCCAAAGTGGCTGAACATGTTTACAATCCCACCAACAATGGAGGAGTGTTCTCCTTACTCTGCATCCTCTCCAGCATAGACTGTCCTCTGTGTCTTTTATCTTAGCCAATCTAACAGTATTTCTTTAGGAGTAATTCTGGGAAGAGGGACAAAGTTAAGTAAACCAGCGCCCCCCCCCCCCGCTTTTCTGTCTCCAGGATTCCTAACATGAGAGTAGAGTTTAGATAGAAAACAGAAAATATGGATAAGTAAACAGCCCAGTAGGTGTGCTCCCTGCCCACTAGTCTCAGCTCCCAGGCTGTCCTGCCAAGTTTGTCTCTGCTGCAAGGACAGATGACAGGTCTTTTTTCTAGGGAATAAGTTTCTTTTCAGGATGCCTCCAGGCATTTCATTTCCTCTCCAAACAGATTGCCTGGGGAACTTGTAATTTCTTAGGGCCCATTTTTTAATAGTCTGATGAGGGAGTACATGGTCTTTTCAGAATATGTCCATCCCAGACAGGCAGGCTGGTGGCAAAGTAGTTGATATTTTAGAAACATTCATTACCAAAGCATAACAGCATAAAATAAATAAATCACACTGTTTCAAAGAGTGAACATTTTCTCCACCTGAAAAACAAACCAAGAGAAGTTCCAGGTGATAATGTTGTTCTACTTATAACACTACCATAGTGTGAATATGACCTGTCCTCTAAAGGTTCATGTAATAAAGGCTTGAACACCAATCTGCTTGCTTCTGGGAAGTGTAGGAAACCTTGTCAGGGTAAAGACTGATGAGGGCAGTCACTTATTGAGGGGGCATCATTGCAGTGGATACTGGGATCCTAAACTGTCTTCTTTATCTTTACTTCCTGGATGTCAGAAAATGAGTTGATTTTTGTTTTGTGTGTTTGTTTGTTTGTTTTGGTGAGTTTTTTTTCCCTATCATCTTCTTTTCAGATGTACTGTGCCAAAGTCACACAGCAGAACAACCAATGTCTGGAACCAACAAAATTGTGAACCAAAAGAAACCCTGCAGGCTTTAATTTGTTGATGTTAGGTGTATTGTAATAGTAACAGAAATTTGTGACAACAGGCACAAGGCTCCACACATGCATACACAGAGGGGTAGAAGTAGAGAATGAATGAATATAAGAGAGGAAGTCGTTGGGAAAAGAAGTTAATCTGAAAGGGTGGGAAATATATAAAAGAGCAGTGGTACAGAGCTGAGTATGATCAGATCACATTATTTATGAGTTTGAAAAGTCAAAATGGAAAAAAGGAGAAAGTTAACACATCTACAGTTCTTTCCACAACCTAACCACATGGGAACACTTTCTCAACATTTCCAGACTCACTCATTTATTTCCAGCAATCTACAATTGTTTGTCTGTATTCTAACCTAAATACAAAAGAAATACAACTAATTTGTAGGTATAGTGTTATCTTTGGTAAGTTTTAGATATGTGCAAGAATCCTAAATTAGATTTTTATGTTAACAATAAAGTTCAGAAGATTTCATAAATAAAGATCTGATAATGGTTCAATGGAATTCACCTTTTAGCTAAAGATAATGACCCCAAACAACAAAAATAAAGGAAAGAGAGAGAGAGAGAGAGAGAGAGAGAGAGAGAGAGAGAGAGAGAGAGAGAAAGGGAAAAGCAGGAATCTCAAAAGGAAAAAAGGCTATTCTGGATGTATGAGGTTGGAATGTTTCTACCAGATAAATTTGTATGGTAAAATGCTAATTTCCTAAATAATTCATATTCTTTCTGTGCCTAATCATGGACCTTATACTAGATTTTTAGAGAATTGGAAAGATTACAAAAAAAGAAGCCCTATTGTATTTTCTCATACTTGTCTTTTTCAGAAAATTTATTCCAACTCACACCATGTTGTTATTGCCTTTCACAAATTGGTAGCCTGGGTGCAAAATCCTGTGAGTTGTTTTTGGAAGAAATGATTCCAAACAGCTAGGCAGTTGTCTAATATTCAATGTATGAATTCAATGCAATGTCAAGATATATCCATGCTGATTGTTGGGCACTTTCAACAAGTGCAAGGAATTGTGGAGACAGGAGATTGAAGGGAAACTCCTGCTGCCTCAATCAGCCTCCACTTGCAAACATGCTGTCCCCTGATTTCTCACTCTTTTTTTAATTATTATTAAGCTCAAGCTGTTTTTCAAAGAAGTCAAACAAATTTAGATCATAACTCTAGTGAGAAGATAAATTACAGAAAAACACTTGCATTGTGAGATTTCCCACCTTCCACCAAACTCAGCTCTATAGTGTCTCTCCAGATGCTAATCTTCTTTTACATCTCCGGGAAAATGTGTGGCTGTGGCTCCCATGCCCATGAGCTGAGTTTGCTAAAGGGTATATGGTTATACATGACAGTCAGCTACCTCCCTCTCTGTCAGACTCAATAACCTTAGTTCTGGCCCCAGAGTTAACATCAAATAAGTCTGATCTCTTCCACATGAGAAGACAGATAAGCTACAATCATATATTGGTTTCACCCTACTCAGGGCTGAGACTCCATAATGCCCAAACATACATTTCTTTTTCTAAAGAAATAAGTCACAACTTTTTACTGTTCTTCACCTCACAGAGCTCTGAAACTGTTCACATTTTGAGACTTTCTTTGGATATTTACTTCTTAAATTGTGGTTCATGACTTTCTTTTGGGTATACATGCATATACAGAGAGAGAGAGAGACAGAGAGAACAAGTTGGCAATATCAAAAGTGTCTGAATGCACAAGAATTAATTGACAGTTAAATGTGTAATGGATCCAATGTATTTCTGGCATAGCCCATTCATCACACTGCAGTTTAGAGTCTGAAGTCACAACAGAGACATTTTGTGTTGTGCACATCATGATGTCATGCAATGCCAATAAATTTTGCTTGCAACACATAGGGTTGGAATGGAAAGTAATGTCTATTATAAATGGCAACAGTTTTACTGTATGCAAAATTTTTTACTCTTGAAAAATATAATAGCATGAGACCCTGTCCAGAAGTAAGCAGATTCCGGCACCTGACCACCCATCAGGAAAGTCGCTCACCAGGATCAATCCTTAGAGTATGATCTCAGACTCTCACAAGCAGACACTACTAGTGTTTGGCTGTGGAGGGCTCCTACAGCCACACCTAAAAGAGAGGACCTTGCAAGGCAGGCCTCGCCTCCAAATGCATCAGCAGAGAAAGACTGAGGACATTGAAATTCAAACACTGTCCAGAGGTGAGCAGATTCTGGGGCCTGACCACCTGTAAAGACAAGCAGACTGAAAGTGAAATAAGGGAAACATCACCCTTTATAATAGCTGCAAATACCATTAAATACCTTGGTGTGACTATAAACAAAGAACTAACATACCTGTTTGACAAAACTTTAAATCACTGAAGAATGAATTTGAAGAGGATATCAGAAAATGGAAAGATCTCCCATGATTCCTGGATAAGTAGGATCAACATAGTATAAATGGTAATCTTACCAAAAGTAATCTACAGATTCAATGCAATTCTCATCAAAATCCCAACACAATTTTTTACAGACCTTGAAAGAACAATACTGAATTTCATTTGGAATAACAGGAAAGCCAGGATTGCCAAAACAATTTTGTTAAACAAAAGAACCTTAGGAGATATTACCGTCCCCAACTTCAAGTTATACTATAGAGCTAAAGTATTAAAAACAGCATGGTACTGGCATAAAAACAGATTTGTGGATCACTAAAATCAAACTGAAGACCCAGACGTTAACCCACACACATATAAATACCTGACTTTTGACAAAGAAGTCAAAAATATTCCATGAATATAAGATAGTATCTTCAACAAATTATGTTGGCATTACTGGATGGCAGTATGTAGAAAAATGTAAATAAATCCAAGTCTATCACCCTGCACAAAACTCAAATCCAAGTGGATCAAAGACCTCAACATAAAATCATCTATGCTAAACTTGATAGAAAAAAATTGGGAAATACCCTCCAAAGCATTGGCACAGATGGCCACTTCCTAAATATAACACCAGTAGCACAGACACTAAAAACAACAATTAATAATTGGGATCTCCTGAAACTGAAAAGTTTCTGTAAGGCAAAGGACACAGTCATTAAAACAAATGACAGCCTACAGAGTGGGAAAAGATTATCACCAACTCTAAAGTGACAAAGGTCTAATCTCTAAAATATATGAGGAACTCAAGAAACTAGAGCCCAAAACCTTGAATAATCCAATCAATAAATGGGCTTCAGAAGTAAAAAGGGAATTCTCAGCAGAAGAACTATAAATGGCTAAATGATACTTGAAAAAATATGCTGAACATCTTTAGACATCAGAGAAATGGAAATCAAAACAACTTTGTGATACCACCTTACATCTGTCAGAATGGCTTAGATTTAAAATACAGATTCTGGCCTATGCTGGAGAGGATGTGGAGCAAAGGGAACATTCTTCCATTGTTTGGGGGAATATAAACTTGTTCAGCTCTATTGAGGTTTCTCAGAAAACAGGAAATCACTCTCCCCAAAGATCCAGCAATACCACTATTGGGCATATACCCTAAAAATGCACATTTATACCCCAAAACCATTAGCTCAACTATGTTCATAAAAGCATTATTTGTAATAGCAAGAACCTGGAAACAATGTAGATGCCCTTCAACTGAGGAATAGATTAACAAACTGTGGTACATCTACACAATGGAGTACTACTCAACAGTAAGAAAAAAATATATACTAATATTCACAGGTAAATGGATGGATTTGGAGAATATCCTTCTGAGTGAGGTATCACAAACCCAGAAAAATAAACAGTGGATGTACTCACTCATTAGTGGATGTTAAGCAAAAGCATTCTTATGTTATAAAATAAAATTAAATCTTTCAATGAAATAAAGTGATTTAAAACACACACACAACAGCAACAACAAAACAAAACAAAACTGCTGGTTTGACTTTAGAAGGGTTGCTTAGCAGAAATTTGTGGTGGCCATAGTGCATTTGTGGGCAATAGTTGTGACATACTGTGCATTTTTTTAATCTGTAGCTGAGCCTAACCTGCCTTGAGGAATTTTAGATTTTATTTTTTGTTTCATGTACTTTAGAGAAAAGAGTAGTTTTATTATTGTATAGGTTTTTATCTATTCTGAATTTTTTTAATATAAAGTTTGATGTTGATTTTCAAAAAACAATTTAAAAACCCTTAAACTGAACATGTAAATACAAAAAAAAGGAATCTCACAAAAGTCTATAACTCAGTTCAGGTGACATGACAACTGCTTTTGCTTATTACAAGCACAACACACATACATAAATATTTACATGTACATAAAATGAAAATACACATTTTTCAAAATGAAGAAAATATATAATTATTTAGTTCTAAAATGGAAATTATGTCTGTTTCTGTTATTTTTCAGCACATAACACAGAAATATCAAATTAATATATTTTTAGATTGATTTATATTAGAGGGTTTTCTTTTACTTTTTAAAATTAATGTATTGTATCATATTTTACATCTTGACCAGAGGGATTTTCCATTCTTGTTTTCTTCCAGTCCACCACCCCAACAGCACTCCTCCTTCATTTCCTTTCAGAAAAGAGCAGGCCTTCCAAGGATATCCTTCATACTTGCCATATCAAGTTACAATAAGACAAGGTACTTCCCCTCCTTAACAATGTAATCAAATAGAAGAAAAAGTTTCCCCAGTGCATTCAAAAGAGTCAGAGACAGCTTCTGTTCCCACTATTAGGAGTCTCACAGGAACACCAAGCTATACAACTGTAACATACATGCAGAGGACCTAGGTCAGTCTCATACATGCTCCCTGATTGTTAAGTCAGTCTCGGTGAACACCTATGATTCCAAGTTTGTTGATTCTATGGGTTTTCTTGTGGTATCCTTGACTCTTCTGGCTCATATAATATTTTTTTTTGTCTTCTTTTGCAGGATTCACCAAGTTACACCTAATGGTTGACTGTGGGTTTCTAAAACTGTCTCCATCAGTTGCTAAATGGAGCCTCTCTGGTGGTGACAACAGGCTCCTGTCTACAAGTATAGCAGAATCTTATTAGGAATCATTTCATTTCCCTTTATGTATTTTAATTTTTAGCAGGCATGTTTAGTTCTATCACAGGTCTCTGGGACATCCAGCCTCTGGTTTCTGATCCACCAGGCAGTGTAAGGGTTGGGCTCTAGAGGGTTTCATTATAAAATTTGCTATTGTAGTTACCTACCTGGACAACCTAAAAATATCATTCAATGATATTTTGGGAATTAAGATAGAATTTCCAATTGCTTATGAGATGACCATATACATACTTCTACAGTGTATTCTATATATTTAGGAATAGTATTCTCATCATTGATGGTTATAAAATCAACTAAGTCTTTAAAATGATGAAGATGTCCCATATTCAGTAATGTCAAATATTTAGCCAAGACTTCATTCTTTATGTAGAAATAAACAAATATTCAAATAATTAGTATGAAAATTTGCTTTCTTCTTTACTAGGTGGTAAAATATATGCATACCAAAAACTATTTTAAAATATTTTTTATTGTTTATTATTAGCTAAAGTTTAATTTAGATACCTATTCTGGATATTTAAGATCACATAAAAATTTCTCATGTATAAGTAGAAAGGGTCTTGAACTGAAAAGAATTGAGAGCTGTGTTTCAGAATATACTGAGTGTTGGGACTAGCTCTCTTAAAATAGAGTAAATTGTTTTATTAAAAAAACAAAACAAAACAAACAAACAAACAAAAAAACCAGAACAGCACACAAACCAGCTTCTGTAGGTATTTGGAGGTATATGAGTGTTGTAGTTTAAATGTAATTGGCCTCCATAAGTGCACAAGAAATGGTACTATGTGGCCTCATTGAAAGAAGTGTGTCACTGTAGGGGCAGGCTTTGAAGTTTCTTTTGCTTAACCTTCACTCAGTGTTACAGTCTACTCCCTGTTGTCCTCTGATTAAGCTGTAGTCAAAACCAAGTCTACCTCCATGCTACCATGCTCCCCACCATGATGATAATGGACTAAGCCTCTTAAACCATAAGCTTCCAATTACAGTTGCAATTAAATATTTTTTTCTTTATAAGAGTTACAGTGATCATGACGCCTTTTTGCAGCAACAGAAACTTTAACTAAGGTAATGATATCATTGGTATATTAGTTCTGTTATTAAGAATATAGCCAAAATCTAGCTCATACATGTGGCTACTAGCCCTCTCTATTCCAGAGTATTATACTAAGTATGTGTAGAACCTAAGTTCAATTCTGAACTAAGTCTAAAATTGACTTTGCTTATGAACAAAGATGTCAAAGGAGACTTATACATAGTGATAATGTCCATCTGTTAAGCATAATTTGAAGATAAGTTTTAGATACTTTGTCTTTCATGGGTTCCATGTATCAGTTAGAAGGTCTCATAGTTAAGTTTCTGTTGCTGTGATAAGATATCATGATCAAAACCAATTTGGTGAAGAAAGAGTTTATTTCATTTTACAATGCTCAGGTCACACTCTATCACTGATGGAGCTTGAGACAGGAGTGTAGAGGCAGACCTGAAGCCAAGGTTGTAGACTAACTTGTTTCCCATAGCTTGCTCTTTATAGAGCATTCAAAAAACTGCCTTATAGTGTTGCCTACAGGTATTTAATACAAGCATTATTTTCCCAACTGAAGTTCCTCTTTCCAGATATCTCTAGCTTATGTAAAGTTGCCAGAAAGAAACTAGGATAGAAAGTTGATTGGGAAGAACTCTGATAAGCCCACCCTCACTACAGAAGTATTGTTTCATCTCTTGGATAAAACACAAAATCTTTTACCTACTTGCTTTCATTTTTTGAAAGAAGACTCAGAAAGGACTGTGAATTTATTTTCCCTGGACCCTGCCTAAGATCAGGAACCACTGATGATAGCAGACACACTGGCACAAAAACATCCCTCCACACCACTCAGAAGAGAAAATAACTGGGAGGAGCAGGAGGGAGAAGGGAGTTTGAACAAGGGGATGCTTGGATAAAAAATGAGACTTTATTCATAATAAAAAATTCTACTTTAAAATTTTAAGATTAAAATTTATTCATTTCATTTGATTTTGAAAAAAGATAAAGTTACAGGTTACAAAAAAAGCGAATACAATTGTACTCTAAAAATTGTCCTCATCATCTTAGCTCTCAGTGAAACATGTAGATTTTGACTGTGATATTGTAAACATGACAGTCCCCTTAATGTGAGCTGAATTAATTGATCTATTAAGAACAAAATAGCTATGTGGGCTGTACTAAATTGGCTTATTAAGGATTCAGTTGCACTAATTGCTTGTATAGAGGCCAAAGGAACAAAGGGAGGAGGGACGAAAGAGAGGCAATTGCTCTCACCAGCCCCAGCCTCGGAGTGGTTTGAGCAAAGCCTCCAGATTCTCACCAGGAAACAAGGATTCAAATTCCATGTTAATTCAAAGAAAAATTCTCCTCTTGTGAGAGCTAGAGCCTACTTTACTTGCCTGAACAGATATAGGAGTACAAATGCAGGTGGACATATTTTATCACGGGAGACTGTGTTCTTTGAGAGAAGAGAACTTGCCTCTGAGCTAAGGGGCAGTGAGAAGAGGAGGAGGACTGTAAACAGTAAGGGTGGACCCTATAATAGCAGAGGGACTGGTAGGGTAATCTGAGCTTGGTATTGTTTGCTTCTCTCTGAGGACCCAGGAGACAGATGTTCCTAGAGGGAAGCAGGTTTATTTAAAGGCTACTTTGAAAAAGAAAGTTGAAAGTCCTTGACTGACGACTCTATTTTGATGTTTCTGGGACCAAATACCTGTTACAGAAGATCAAGGAGGGCTTGGGAAGACAAACAGAAAGCCATGTGCCAATAGACAGAAGCCAGGTCTTCATCTAATGAAGTGATTCTTCCCTATCTCTGGCAGGGACATCTCTTGCAGATAGTTAGCTTTTAAATTATAAGGAAAGTCCTGTCATCAAAAGGGTTAAGGTGGGTACCAGACAAAGAGAAGGCAGCAAAAGGAAAGGGAAGTTCCATATAAGCCTCAATAACAAGTCCAACAAGAGGTCATTATAGCATATTTATCTATGTTCTATATGTATAGAAGCCTCCAGTATGAAGGACCTAAATGCATAGCATAAACTACTCATTTTTTAATGCTTATGTTTGATGTAGTATAGATATCTTTATAGACATGAATGAATGAGAGGGATATGATGTACAATTAAGAGATACAATTGGGAACTGTGACCAGTTTGTCTATGAAATGTGTTCTTGGCCCTTCTGTTGTATCATTTCTTTCTTCAGGGTAAGAGGACAGACTGCTCTGGAAAGACTTCCTTCATTTTCCCCTGATTACTGATGTGTAGCAAGGTGTGAAAACCCTTGGTGGTATTTGTAAACAGTATGACTATTGGAGAAAAGGATTCTGGTTTCTCTGACCTCTGTTTGGGGGCAGGGATTCTAGTGTCCATGGCTTGCTTCTTTGAAAACAATTGAAGAAAAATAGGCCAGGGGTGGAACAGACAAATATGGCTTCCAGGGTGTTTTAGAAACACCAACTTTGGGTCATTGTTTTCTTAGCCTTGATGTGACTGGGCAATGTGTAAAAGCAGATTCAGATTTCCTAGGCAATCTGTAAGAGGTTGTGCCAAGGGCAGCCTGTATATGTGAAGGCTATAGATTTGGAGTCCGGGAGTAGTAGTTTAAATTTCAGTCCTGTAATTTTCTGACTGTAATCCTAAGCAATAATCCAGTGTTTACCTTAAACATTTTTCCAAATTATATGTGCTAAAATTTTAATCCCCAGTTTTGTGCTATTAGATGGTAGCACACTTAAGGGGTAGTTCTAACAGGAGGTCTTGTGCAATGGAGGGGCAATACACCCTCTTTTTGACTTCTCTTTCTTTCATGCTCTGACCATGGAAGGGATGTCTTTGGTCTCCTCTCCTCTGCCTCCATGCATGCTGCCTCATCCCAGGCCTAAAGTACAGCACTGACTGGCCATATACTAAAATCTTCAAAGCTATCAGAATAAAAATTTATTGCTCAAAAATTGGTTACCTTTGGTATTTGTTGCCATATTAAAAAGCTAACAGTTTATTTAATTTCCCTATGCCTGCTCCTTGTGTGAGGGTTATTCCAATATCTGCACAAATCAAATGATAATTTAAAAGATTTTTTTTCCACATCCACATGGAAGACAAGAATGTCAAACACATCATCCTCAAATATGCACCTCCCTTTTCAGAGGAAAAATATCATGAGATGAAGCTTTACTTTCTCTCTGAAGTATAAGAGCCTCTCTGCAGACTAAGCAGAGCAGAAAAGAATGTGTTTGTTTTGTAAGAGTTCTCAGCCAGGCAACATGAAATGAAGGCTGTGAACCAACATTGCTGTCATAGGAATTCAACTAAGATGCTTGGCTAGTGAACTCCATTCATGATCTTCTGGGTTTGGGGGTCCAAATAAAGATTATAACAGAAAGGAAGACTGGATTCTACTCCGGGATTATAGGGCTTAGAACTAAGTCACTGTTTATGTTGCCACCCAAAAGCTTAATAACTAAGTGCTTGAACTCTTGTGTTTATTTAAAAAATGCCAGGGAACATTTTAAAAAGCTTTCCTTCTGCAGCAACTGTTGGTTGGTTTCAAATCTCTTTGTGAATTGTGGGAAACTGGGACAGAGTTTTCTCCTTGTTAGCCAAGTGCATGCCTACTGAGGCTTTATGTAAAAAAATACAGAATATACAATAGAAACCTAAATCACCACACATAAAATCACATACCAGAAATGCATGCCTGTACACTTGGGGGATCAAATAATTTCTACCTTCTACATTTATTTTATGTACACTACTAAGCCAAATGAATGTAATATTTTAATGAGATCAACTTTGGTCTTTCAGAAAGAGAACTTTACCTTTCTGATGTCATGAAAAGAATTCATTTTATATAAACCTTTACTAGGCTTAATATTAGTTTATCTTTTTATATTCTCTTTTATGAATTGACAGAGTGCATCCCTACAATCAAAATATTGAAAAGAATATTCTATTGGTTTGCCAGTGTCAACTTCTGAATATTCTTTTGAAAATGTCTGCAGTGCTAGTAAGCTTTACAGGCCCTTAACATTCATGGGTAACTCCTAGCTTGATAATCAACAATTTGTTCATAGAACCAAAGTACTAACTAGATTTAGTAAAAGCAATCCCAGAGCTGAGGTGGAGTTCAGTGCCAGCATGGTTGCCTAGAATAAATAAGATGCTGAGTTAGAGGCCAGCTGCACAAAAGTAATAAATAACTCAAAGCTTTCAAAGTTGCTTTAATAAAGCAAAACAAAGCTTTGATTTCTCCATCAACTGAAGCCTCATTGAGATGTTTGTTTCATGCAAAGTGTATGTACTTTTTAGTCACTCTCTCTATGCTCATACAATCTCTGAATCTCAAATTCCAAATTCATAAAAATGCATATTCCTGTATCTACCTTGTAAAGGTCTGGTGACTATTTAATGAGGTAACTAACAGAGCCCCATGTCTACTCTTAGCCTCTTAACACACCCTTCAATAGTAGCCAACACCAAATATTCTAAATGTCTACTCTAAGGATATATTCACAAACCTACATAAATTTTCTCTACACAAACTTTTTCATCTTATGGAAATATTTAACATTTTATGACTTTGAAAAGATTTTTAATTTGGATATCAAATAATTTAGTTAAATATTGAACTGACCTTTTGCCTGTTCTAATTGTTGTATACAAATATTTTACATCATGAGCCACATACCTTCTAGCCAAATATCTCAGAAAAACAGTATTGCAATGGAAAGTCCTTGATATTTTTTATCCTGTGATGTTCTGATCTTTGAAAAAGTTAGTACAGTATTAACCATACATGTTAACTCAAAGAATTTCCATCTCTCTAAGTGAGAAATAAGCAAATAATAATTCTGTGCTCTGTTACCAATAAATTTAGAAAAAATTATCTGTGAACAGACAATTTGATTGGCACAAAACTATGAGTAACTCATTACATTTGTCTCTTACCTTGGACAATATTTGAGAGTTGTCAGAAACATACAGTAACAGAAGACGTCACGACTCTCCAGAAAGAAAGGCTGATCACATAGTCTTAATGTTCTATAATTCCCTTTTCCTGACATTAACTGAGAATTCCTTATGAATTCTTGACTTCAAGAAAATAGGTGCATTAGTCACTGAAATGATAATACAATGGGATTTTAAAAAGTAACTTATTTTTAATAATATGTCTTTCAAATATTTGTGTCTCTAGTATCTAAGACCTTTCCTCTAGAACCTCTGCAGAGGTGGGATTGCTGTGTCCCTGGAGCAGTGGCTCTTGGTGCCTGAAGATGGTAAAGATGTGAGCATTGAAAGGATGATCAGGAGGAGATCTCATTTAGACCAGCTTTGGACTCTATACTGTGTGTATTTTACCTGTAGTTTTTAAAGTATAAAAGCCATTTTTTGTCTTTTTTTTACTGAAAATATTTTTAAAATTATAATACATTCTGATTACTGTTATAGTTTCCAGGATTCTCCCAGATCATTGCCACATCCTCCCCCCTCACACCCCCACCAAGGCTACACCCTCTCTTTAACTCTCTCATTAGAATGCAAACAGGCATCTAAAAGTAATAAATAAAATAAAAACAAAAAAAGGCACAAGAAAAATATATAGATACTGAGACACACACATTTACACACACATGCAGAAAACCCATAACAATCAAAATTGGAAAACATAATTTATAAACAAAATATCTATAAGAAAAGACAAAATAATTCCAGATAAAGTATTATGAGACAGCAAAATGCTTATATCAAGTTTGTTTTGTGTTTGCGATCTACTACTGGGCATGGGGTTTGCCCTTGAATGAGGTTTGTATACCCAGTGGAACTCCATTGAAGGAGACAAGCTTTTTTTTTCCTTTGTAAGCAGTTATTTACTGCAGGTGGCTTCTGGATTAGAAATGAGAGCTTGTGTCCACACCCCTTCTCAGCACTGGGACCATAGGATTTTTCAGGTCCTATGCTTGCTGCCCATCATTATCCTTGCCTTTTTAATGTTTTCTAGTATGATACATGAAAATTAAACTAAGCCTTAGAAATGATTCTGGTAGTGATCAGACTGCTTTCTGCACCTGCTTTTTGGATCACTCTCACCAATCTCCAACTTACTAAACTTTTCAGTTGGGTTTTGTCTATTACTTTCAAGTGGCTTGGAATTCCATGTCCTTCCTCAGCCTCTGGAATGCTAGGATTTCAGCATTGTGACCCTAGGTTTAGTCTAACATTTGTTTAAATTGCGTATTTTCTACCAAATAAATTCTAGGGTTGCTCATAAGAAACAAACGAAACCAGTTTGTAGAGGTTGGAAAGTATGAAATGATGGAAGTTTGAAATAATTTCCTATGTTTGGTCCTCTAACTGAATGCTATCAGCAAAGTCAATATTTGTAAAACACCAGACATGCCCCATAAGTGTGCTAGACAGAAACATGGTGACATTACTCATCTTAGGAAGATTTTCAGACTGAGCAACAGACTGCCCTCAGCCATGCTTGCCATTTAATGGTACTGTTTGCTCCTTGAGTATTTCTGTGTCTATTAAATAAGTGTGTGCTTGAACACATACATACATACACAGACACAGACATGAGCACAGATGTGCACACAAACAGACACACTCACATATACACTCACACACAGAGAGACAAGCACACCTACACACGGTCATATCCACACACATTCATTCACAGAGACACACTCATACACAATATACATATTATGTGTGAGGTCTGTACATTCCTCCAGAGTGATGTACAGAAGACTTTTACATTTCTTTTCACAACGAGGTTACAAGTTGACATTAAAGCATAAGAACATATGTATGTACACAGGAACAACCATTCCCCTGAAATTGTATTGAAGACTTAGAAATTCAGGGTCTTCCCTTTTCTTGAGACACAAAACATTTGTATTCTCCTCACAATTCTTGTGATTTGTAGTCCTCATCTTCTGTGCTACCAGGCTGAGAAATGTTGAGATGGAGTTTTATTAGGCAAGACACACAGCTGCTGCCATATCTCTTGCCTCTATAATTTTCGCTGATTGATTTGTGCTCAGAATTTGTGCTAAGAATGAAAAATCCACCATTTAAAAAGGTTAATATAAAATGCTCACAATGACAATTTTTTTTGTATCAGACTGAATTCTATCCACTCCCACTTGCCCTGATTTGGCGCTATCCTCAGCACTAGGCTTATTCTTCTAGACTGTTCAGTTGAGAATATTTCTGGTTACCCATTAAAAATAATATGGTTGGTCTAGAAAGAAAAAAGACATAGGACCACAAGGATGACTAAGGCAGGGAAAAAAAGTCAATGAATCGGATCTAAGGACAGTGAAGCAGAATGGAATCTATTTTTCTAATAAATGGTTAGCTATTTACCCTTAGAGTTAGTCTGATCCTTTTAGCTAAAAATGCTCCATTTGGCATTAATAACTTCAACAAACTGTCAGGCAGTGTCTTACCTGTAGAAGGAGCTATGTCATGTGGGAAGGCCTACCCTAATAACTCAGTTTAAAAACAAAACAAAAAAACAAAAAACCTAGGCTTCGATGCCTGCTCTTGAAACTAGACAGTTTCTGAGGAAGACACAAATAAATAACAATTAATGATTGGTGCCTCTGACAACAGAATCAAGGGAGATAGGACTTAACAAGCCTGGGCCACTAAGCCAGGCTACATGGTCAGCAAGTTCAAGGTAATAATCAAATAAAGACAGAGACTGGGACAAGTGCAGACCGGCCCCAAAATGGAAAACTATAGCCCTGACCAGATCCTAACTAACCCTGGTCAATTAGAATGTACTAATGTGATTGTGACTTGCTTAAGCCAATCACATTTAAAATGACCTAACTTCCTTGGGAATGCTCCTTTAGCTGTGTTTAAAAGGCGCTCACATATCTCTCTCAGAGTCATCACCACCTTGTCTTTGTGTTGAATGGATGCCCCAGTATACTGGAATAATAAACACTCTTGCTGATTGCATACGTGGATGGTGGTCATTTGTAGGACTTTCCCAGGACCCTAGCATTATGCACTGACATCAGAAAATCAGGCATTTTTTGCTTTTGAGAAACTAAAATTAATGAGAGAAATATACATATAAAAATAATTATAATATGATCACTTATTATAATTTTATAAATGCCATGATATTTTAACCAATGACAGGGACATTGTAGTAATGATAATAATCTCTGACTGGACACATCAGGAATGAGCTGGGATATGGGACTGTATTGATCTTTGGTTTCACAAAGAAAGGAAAGAGTTTATTTTAGAGAGACAGCTTTGGTTCTGGAATGCTGTCACGCCTAACCAACCACATTACAGGGGAAACTGAGACAATGGTGGGAAAGTAACCTGAAGCACATTGTAAAGAACATGAGAACAGCTGACAGCTAGAGAAAGAGAGCACATGGTAAAGGCTACTACAGTTAAGAGTAAGAGGTAATGTATATGTAAAGTATAAGACAGTGATAAGACTGGTAAAGTTGAGAGTAAGATGTACTTTGTTTTCTAAGTGTAAAATTTAGATAAAGCATAAACTTAAGGTAAATAAGATTTAAAGTGTTATCTAAACTGTGTCCATAAAATTAAACTTAAAGCTTGATATAATATAACTTGAGACTTTTTTTAAAAAACCGCAAAATAAAAAGCTGCCTGTTTTGGACATGACATCTTTAAACTAAATTTTATTTTTAACCCAAACATAACAAAACCTTAATAAAATTTAAAAAACAAAACAAAACAAAACAAAAAACAAAACGCCACAAATCACAAGTTTTACATTTGTTCTGTCAAAAAGGTATTTGCCCCAGACCTCATTTAGTAAGGGCCTAAGCCAGCCGTTATACTAAAAAGATATCTGCCCTGCCACCCGGCCAAGGCAGCTCTATATCAGCTTAAATATATTATATTTATTTGTCAATAAATTACTTAAAAAGCCAACTTCCCTAACAATTAATCCTTTCCTCCCAAAACTAACCCCCAATCAGTACTCTCAACACACATCTTCCTTCAAAAGTGTTGAGGCTTTGTTTTGAAATGAGGACCTGTTTTCCATAAAGATGCTAATGTAGAGAGGAGGAGAAAACTTGAGCAAGATAAGGATGGCAAAGCTGCTAGAAATGATTTGGCATTTATTTTTTCATGCTACCTACCATTCAATGAAACATGATCTCATTCTTCTGTAAGTCATCAACACAAGATTGTACAATACAGCAAGAAGCACTAATTGACTGACTAATCCAGCTGTGGGAGGATGGCTTTTCTAAAATTCCAAAGTCATGATCCACATGTATGCCCGTAGAGTATCATTAATGGATACTGAACAATTTTTTCTTAGGAAGAACATTCTAGAAAGAGGGAATTTTTGTTTGTTTTATTTTTTGGATTTCTTGGGTTTTTTTTCCCATTTTTTTGGTAACTATTGATATTTGCCTTATGAACAAGTATGTGGTCAATTTTAGAAAAAGTTCCATGTGGTGCTGAGAAATAAGCATATTCCTTTGTGTTCAGATGAAAGCTTCTGTAAATATCTATTAAGTCCATTTGCATCATAACATCTGATAGATCCCTTATTTCTTCATTGATTCTTTGTCTAGTTGACCTATCCAAGGGTGAAAGTGGGGTATTGAAGTCTCCCACTATTACAGTGTGATATTTGATGTGAGGTTTAAGCTTTAGTAGTGTTTCTTTTATATATAAACGTACCCTTATATTTGGGGAATAAATATTCAGGATTGAGGCTCATCTTGATAAGTTTTTCCTGAGATGAATAAAAAATGTCTGTCCTGATCTCTTTTGATTGATTTTAGTTTGAAGTCTACTTTGTTGGATATTAGGATAGCAACACCAGGTTGTTTCTTGGGACCATTTGATTGAAAAGTTTTTTTCCCATCCCTTTACTCTGAGCATGTGTTTGTCTTTGGAGCTGAGGTGTGTTTCTTGTGTGCAGCAGAAGATTGGCTTTTGGTTTTGTGTCCATCATGTTAGGGTGTGTTTTTTTATAGGTGAGTTAAGTCTATTGATGTTAAGGTATATTAATGACCACTGATTATTACTTCTTGTTATTTTTGGTGATAGTTTGTGTGTATTTCCTTTCTTGGTTTTTCTTCTGTGGGATTATCAATTATTTGTGGTTTCATGGGTGTATCTGGGTTCCTTAGGCTGGAGTTTTCCCTCAAGTGCTTTCTGTAATGCTAGATTTGTGGATAGGTTTTGTTTCAACTTGTCTTTTTCATGAAATATCTTACTTAATTCACCTATGGTGATTAATAGTTTTACTAGGTATAGTAGTCTAGGTTGGCAGCCATGCTCTTTTAGTGTTTGTATAACTTCTGACCAGGATCTTCTTGCTTTCATTGTTTCCATTGAACAGTCTGGTATTATTCTGATGGGTCTGTCTTTATAGGTAAGTTGGCCCTTTTCTTTAAAGCTCTTAATATTTTTTTCTGTATGTTTTGTGGCTTAATTATTATATGGCAAGCAGACTTTGGGGGGGGATCTATTCTATTTGGTGTTCTGTAAGTTTCTTGTATCTTTATAGGCATTTACTTCTTTAGATTGGGAATGTTTTCTTCTGTGATCTTATTGAATACATTATCTGTGCCTTTGAGCTGGTATTCTTCTTCTTCTATTTCTAATTTTCTCAAGTTTTGTCTTTTCATGGTGTCTCAAATTTCCTGAACGTTTTGTGCTATGGATTTTTGGGTTTTGGTGGTATTTTTTTTTTTTGAGTGATTTACCTATTTCCACTATGGAGTCTTCCACTTCAGAGATTCTCTCTTCCATCTCTTGGATTCTGTTGCTTATGCTTTTATCTGTAGTTCCAGATCATTTCCTCAGATTCTCTATTTTATCCTTTGCTTCATTTTGTGCCTTCTTTATTGTTTCTATTTTAATTTTTAGTTTCTGGAATGATTCTTTCATTTGTTTGATTTCTTTTTCTTAGTTTTCTTTCAAGGATTTGTTTATCTCTTACAATTTTTTATTTGTGTTTTCTTCTATTTCTTTAAGGGACTTTTTCATATCCTCTTTTTTTAAGGCTTCTATAATCTTCATAAAGGTATTTGTATTGTTTCCTTCTGTTTCCTCTTCATTGTTCTGTTCAGTTCGTGGTGTTGTAGAGACGTCAGCTTCTTCTGGTGGTGGCTTGTTGTTCTTTATATTGTTATGTTTACTTGCACTGGTGCCTGCCCACTGCTTCCTTGGTTCACTCTAGTCAGGTCTCAGTGTAATCTTAGTTTGTTGTAGCTACAGGGGTTGTGTTTCTCCTGTGTGATCTGGAGTCTGCACAATTTCTTGCTCTGGTCAGGTCATGGCCTTCTCACTGTCTGAAGCCCCCTGAATCCCACTCTGCCTCGGACACCACGGGGTCAGGCTGTTTAAGAGAGATGTCTGTCTCTCTGTGATAATGCATCCTGCTTTGAAGTCGTGGTTCGTGCATGTGTCTGTGATGTGACCCCTGTGATTGCTGGGAAAGGTTTCTCTCAGCCCTGTTACAGGGCAGGCCTATCCGTGATGTCAAATCCCGTACTATGGCTCTGGCCTCTGGGATAAGGTCCCTGGGAAGCCTAGGGGCTGGAAGTTGCTTACCTCCCCCTCCACACTGAAATGACATCTTCGCTGTCTGAAGCTGCCTAAATCCCACTCTGCCTTGGACAGCATGTGGTCATGCTGTTCAGAGGGGTTTCTTTTTGTTTTTTTGTTTTGTTTTGTTTTGCACAGAACCAGTTTCTTAGGCCTAAATTATTTTTCCTACCATATGTTCATTCATCCAAGCTCTTCTCTTCTGTGACATGTCTAGCCTTTGCTCACTGATTCTGGAAGCTCTCTAGCTTCCTGCTTAACATTTCTTTAGGAGATTTTACTTGTACTGAACTAAAAGACATGGACTGAAGAAGAACCTCCCAAGTAAAACTGTTCTTTTCACACTTGTTTGTTCTGTTTCTATATTTTCATCCTATAGAATATAGTAGATCCCAGTCAGGGTTTAATCAGAAGCTCTAATAAGTGATTAACTATTACTCTATAAATTAAACTATTATATTTACTGAATTTGTTTACATCTGCTCTCATCTGAGAGAAGGTTTCATTGTTATTCTTTACTTTATTGTTGATTATATGTCTGTGGATGGGCATGTCCTTATAAGTGGAGGTGACAAAGTCAGAGATGGCCTTGAGTCCTCTCACCAGGATCACAGGATCAGATACTAAAAAAGTTCTAAAATATTTAATTGATATTTTAAATGTTAAAAAGATATTTTCTAGATTTGCCTCTTACAATATTATTTATCTATTTATATTCACAATTTTGAACTTTTCAAATTTAAGCTTAAGTAGTAACACTTGTTTTTGCTAAAGAACTAGTATTCTATATTGTAGTATAAAATTTTAGAAGATGGAATTTAACCAAATGAATCTACTTTTTTAAAGATTTATTTTATTTATTTATTATGTATATAACATTCTGCCTCCATATACATCTGCACACCAGAAGACAGCACCAGATCTCATTACAGATGGTTGTGAGCCACCATGTGGTTGCTGGAAATTGAACTCAGGACCTCTGGAAGAGCAGCCAGTGCTCTTAATCCCTCAACCATCTCTACAGCCCTGAATCTACTTTTTTGCTCTCTCTGCTTTCTCCTTTTTGATTTTTGGTGTGTGTGTAAATGTATGTGTGGATACACATATATTTGTTTAAGTATGTGTGTGTATATATGTAGATGTGTGTGAATGTATATGTGTGTGCATGTATATGTGTGTGTATGTGTTTATGTGAGCATATTTGTAGGTGTGTGTGTGTGTGTGTATGAGTGTGTTTTGAGACAAGATCTCACTAAAAACCTAAGAATTACCTTGAACTTTTGGGCAAAATTTCTGTTTCAGGCTCCAAACTACTAGAAATATAGACATGCACCAATAAATCTGAGCTCTTTCTTTAAAAATTATTTTAGTTTAATCAAAATTAGCCATGCATTTAATTGTGAAAAAAATCAAATAATTCTATTAGTCTTTTCATGAAAAGTTGGTCTTTTCCAGCTTGCAAACATCCCAAAGTGTTTACCCTGTGCTCTAGAGGAAACCACATCTATATCTTTCATTTTCCCTTACAGTTCAGAATTACATACTTATGCACTTTTTTTGTTGTTTTCAGATATTGTCTATTGAGTTTTGTAATATAGAAACTGAAAACTTAACTCCCTGGGATTTTCTGCTTACCTCAAAATATAATCATATCATAATTCATGTTCAAATTCATTATGAAATTTATTATTAATATACTCACACTGAGCTGTGAAAAATAACAATATAACTTTCTTTCCTGTATCCATCCCAGGGTGATCATTTAAACTACTACTCTAGTGTATGAGAAATCAATTTCTCTATATCTCACCAATGCTTGGCATTGTCATAGGGTTTTTGCCTTTGTCAATCAAGTGGGCACAAAGCATATCATAAAACTTGATTTAGGCATAGCTGAAATGGACAGAGATCTATGTTTCCTAGTGGTTTGAATATTCTTCAGTTAAGAGCCCATGTTTATTTGGATCTTTTTAACTTTTCGTTATTATGCTGCTTTATTTCTTTTAGTGAATAGAAGCATTGGTTGAAGGAGAAAGTGAAATATTTCAAGAGGAAAATGTGTCCCTGATTCTGTCTGATTTGTCCTGTGGCTGAGCCTCCAAATCATAATCCCTTAGGCTCAGTAAGAATCACTATGAGACTGGCTCAAAGCATCAACCCAAGCCAAACATAGTACATCTCCTGTGCAAAATTCCATATGTCTGTATCACAGTCGTGGGTGGTTCAGTGGTTCAAATCTAGAAAATCTGGAGTTCATGGAAACCATAGTCTTTAGCTAAATAATTAACTTAGAATTGTAGGCAGTAGCTTTCTACAAATACTTGAAAGCAAGATTTGCCTCAGGTAAACTTCACAAAGCAGAATACTTACCAGACAAGTATGGAAATGCTAACCAAATGAAACCCTAAGAGCAATACAACACCAAAACACAGTTCATAGAGCGAAAAATTAAACCACAGATTATCATAGTTATTCCAAATTTCTGTGGTTTGTTTGAATTCCATGAACACTCACTACACAAACACTAAAAAGTTCTTGTTTAATAAAGCTTAGCTTCTGAGCCAGGAGGCGAGTGGTTAAATATCTACACACAGTTCTACCCAAGAATAGTCTCTGTGGTAACTAATACTACTTAATTCTATATATCAGTCCATTTGGTACTTTAATAGAACTTGGGTTTGTGTAATTTACAATGGAAAGTTATCTCTTACAGTTTTGGAGGCTGAGATGGAGTTTGGTATCTAGTAAGGACCTGGAACATACTTTTGAATTATCTGCTTCAATACTGAATCCTTTGGAAAGCAGGATACCTGCTGTCCTCCAGCAGCAGATGAGCCACTAATTGACTTTTAAAGACTGTTCTCCTAACATTGTTACAATGACAATTAAACTAAACTCAAATTTTGGAAAGTACAAACATACAGACATAGAACATATATATGCATATTAGATCATCATATACAGTGTCAACTCTATATATCTCAGGAAAGAAATTTGTAATAGACAATCTGGATCAGAAAAATGACCACCAGGCAAAAAACAATTTAAAAAAAAAGCAATTTTCTTTGCATTGTTTATCTTGTAAACAGAAGTCTAAAGCTATTAAAGAGTCCTAATAATGCTAATTGCATTTCTTTCTAGATTCACCAAATATGTTTTAGTTAAACTATGGGCAAATTACTACATCAATCTTAACATAGTTCTTCATTTACTTCTTTACTACATCACGTCTACTCCATAATCTTTTGCTGATGTCTTCACCTACTCAATTACAAATATCTCTTTGGGGTCAGAAAAGGGGGAAAATGCCCAAGCAAACAAACAAAGCATCAGGTACTAGACACTTGACTAGCTGACTTTTGAGGGAAGCTTGACTTTCTATAGCTCTATGACAGTGTTGTACATATGCTTAGGTATATGTCAAAAACATAAGTGAAATTTGCCTTTTTCCACCAACTAAATCTCTCAACAAAAAAGAAAAAACAAAAACAAAAAGCACAAAGTTATCTAAATCTCTTACTATCACAGTTGGAAAGCACTGACTAATGTCAAGAAATTGTAATTTTGTAGTCTTATAATTTTGATCTAACCTGGTATTTAGAAGTTTTCAGGCTTGACCTAAATATATTCCTTTCTTTTTGTGCACAATTCAGAGAGTAACTAGTGGTGTTTGTAAAAGTAATTGTGATTTCTCTTTAAAATTATTTTTTTGTGATGTCTGTATAGACAAAAATATCTTATCACATAGCATAATTTTCTGGGATACAGGAAAATTATGATGACATATTTTGGCTTGTTATTTTTTAGAAGAGAGGAGGTTTGTCTAAGCTAGAATATAAATGATAGAGTTTATGTCTAAATGTGTTTTTTAATGAGGCATATCTGTATTTCCCATGGCAATCTGAGATAATCACTATGTACAATCTCTTAAAACAATTTTTCTACATTTATTTTTAATTAAACTCAAGTAGGCTGAAAAAAATTCCTCAGTTTACTTTCATATGAACACTCTATTTAATTCAGCTCTACCACTCCTTCCTCCACCACCGCTCTGGACAAGCAAGAGTTGAACAACATTCTCATTCATTTTTAAACATGTATGTGTGAGCATTTTGTATAGTGTTCACAATGTGCATTATAAATCTTTGCTTCTTGGATTGTTCTAGGTTATATTTGAAAGATTTTCCTGGAGAATAGGCTAGCATTGTAATTTTGTTTCTTTTTTTTAAAAAAAACAAATCTGTGAATATTTTATCTAAAGAATTCACATGGATCTCATTAGGGCACTCTAGACACCATTGTATTTATTAATTAAATATACACTATCAGTCTAACTATTGTTGAATGACCTTGATATTGCTTGTTGTTTGTTTGTGAGATCCAAAATGAGGAGAGGGCTACTCTTCATTAGAGACAAGCAACCTCATCTGATAACTCTTTTGTAAATGAGATTATTAAGGGAGGAGATTGTGATTAATCACTCTCAGTCATCACAATTCTTCAAGGAAGTAGAAGTAAACACTTCCTTCAAAGGTACAATAAATAGGAAAGGGATAATCTCATTCTGTTGCAGTCTGAAGACAGGCCTCAGCTCAAGACCATGTTGGAGGTCCTTATCTCTGGTCTCTGCCCTTGTTGTGCTTGTATACAGTACTCTTCCTAAGTCTTGTAAAGTATCCAGGGAAAAGAATCAGACAATAAGCTTTGGAGTCTCTAGCCCAGCACTTAGCTAGTGGGCATCACTGGCTTCTCCTGTGCCTCCTTCAAAGAAGGTAAAATTTCACCCATCACCCAATGGGCAATCAATGCATGGTAAAGGCCAAAGTAGAATTTGCCAAGAGATGCCCTTTATGCTTAGGGGATATGAAATGAGTTGATTAATTTGAATTTCCTACAAAACAAAACACAGGTTCTATTTTGTCCTAAAAGTGGCTTTTTCTTCAAAGGGCTCTGGGTGCACCACTCCAAGGGAATGGCTTATAATTATTTCCCTATTATCACTCCTTTCCATAGCTGATTTGCGGTCTAAGAAAAAGTAGGTTGCTGATGGAGCTGTCATCTGTCAAATTCATGATATGAAATGCTATCTGGAATCTTAAAACAAACAGCGGTAATTCCTACTTAATTGTATAATAACCTTAAATTACATGTCTCCCTACCCCACATAATGTTAATGTTAGAATGAATCTGAGCCACCAAGAGTCTGGACCTGCAATGAGAATACGATAGGGAGAAGGAACTCACTTTAAGGCATGTTAACTTTATTAGCTGTGCCCTTATTCTGAAAATGCTTTGTTCTCACAAAGTGTCTGCAAATGTTCTAAATTCTTAAAGAAATAAAACTACCAACATTATACAGTCACCTGGTACAGATATCACACTCAAACATGAAGAGCCAGAGTGAGGACAAGACCCTCAAAGTAACATGTCTAATAAGTGAGAGAGATGTCATTGAGACCGAAGTAAATATTTAAAATTTATACAAATATAAAATATAGAAGAACTCCAAAGATTTTTAAATCAACCCCTCTTCCCCCTGCATGGACAAATTTATGGACAATGTAGAGTTTAAAGCACTGATTTACTTTTAGATTGTCCCTAACATATTCTAGATAAAAGGTAAGAGTATGTATGTATAGATACTCACAAACTAGATGTCCAGACAGTTAAAAGATACCCAGCACTAACAAAGTTTGTAGTATGTACTAAATTGATAAGCATAGTTCATCGTGACCAAGAAGTTGGGCCCCCAAAAGGTTTTCTTCTTGGACTGCTTGGGCTGTATGAAGAATACCAGCCTAATGTCAGAACAGGGCTGCAGCACACAATCTTTTCCTACTCTGGCTCTAACTTACTCCACACTTGCCCTCTCACATGTATCTGAGAACAACACAGTATTACCGGGCCACCTGAATCTAGCTCATCCCTTCACTTTCCTGAGTTATGTCTGTTGGAAGTCCCCATTACCTGGAAGTCTGCCCTTTAGCTCAATGACCCAGCTGAAGAGGCTTTCCTGTCCCAAATTGACTCATGTCTGCTGGGTTCTTGAAGGTATCTGCTACCCAGAGGCTGGGCTAATAGTGGTGGTGGGTGGAATGGGTAGACTTCTGCTTTGCCTGTACCGTTGACCTTGAAGACTATTTTCAAAAGAAGGGACATAGACAGGTAGAATCAGAGTGGAGAACTATACAATACACAATGCTGGAGCAGAGTTCTCTTTTCCTCAGGCCAAAGGACAGTGATAATCTTATTAGTTCACAGTCTGGTACTCCTCTTCCTTCACTGGGGTTTCAGAAAGAAAATTCAGAAGATACTAATTTTTCTCTCATTTTAGTTTCTCCAAAGCCAAAGATGGAGAATTTTAGCAACAAGAATAAGTACAACATTATTAAAATCCAAACTATACTACATATATTCATGAGCAGTATAAATTAGAAAGTGCATCAGTGAGGTTTAGGGAAGTTTAATAATTTTAAGTGGAGAAACTTGACAAAAGTGTGGGAAATTTTATTAGTTCAGTCACTAGACATTCTTGACTTTTTTTTAAAAAAAGATTTATTTATTTATTTATTGTGTATATGATATTCAGCATAGAGTACCAGATGTCTTAATAGATGGTTGTGAGCTACCATGTGGTTGCTGGGATTTAAAATCAAGCCCTATGGAAGAACAGTCAGTGCTCTTAAGCTATGAGCCCTCTCTCCAGCCCTCTTGACTCCTTTTTATAGCCCCATAACTCTATAATTTTTGCCTATATTATTTGGATAACCACAACTTTATAGGGAAAAGTATAGTGATATTCTGAGGTGGCACAAAGATCAAAATAAGTTTGACATTCCTGTTTCTAGTTGTGACAGAGTAACTGGTATCAGATTTCTTTCATTTCCCACCGAATAATCATTACCAGAGTCTGGAACAATCTAGTCTCAATAATTGATAAAGAAGTAGAGATGAAAATGCATTGAGGTATACACAACATGAGCACCCTGAGTAGATCCAGGGTTGTGGACAGCTGTATAACCCTCTACCCCTAAACAAAAGATGCATATTTTGTTTTCAGTGAAAAATATCAAATGAGATTAGATGCTAGGCCATAATTTTCAACCAATAAGAAATATTAAAATAATAAAAAGAATGTTCTTTGACAAGAATGGAAATCAATTATATATATAAAGAGCATCAATATTTTTAGAAAACTTAAACTATTTGGACATTGGTCTTATGCTTCTACATATAATATAAAATAAGACATAATTGGAACAATGTTTGAGTGGAATAACAATGTAATCCTATCAAGATTTTTAAGACACAGCTAAAACCATTACATATATAATCAGATAAATATTTAAATGTTTATATTAGAAAAATAGTGAATATTAGGAAAAAGAGTGACAAGTATGAATTTCTACTTTAAGAAGAAAGAAATAGGAGACACAAGTCAACCAGTAAAACAATAAACATTATGCTGATAAAGTCTGCAATGGAAAGACTCAGATAATGGCTGTTTACCCAGGGTACATGAAGCTTTGGACTCCATCCTGGTTCAGGCTTGGAATTTCAGCATTTAAGAGGCAGAGGCAGGAAAATGAGAACTTCAAGAATGTCTGTGGCTAAGCCTGAAACAAAACAGCAAAACCAAGAAACTAATCTATGAATTAGATAAAACAGAAACATTTCTAAAAACTTCAAATTATCAAAAGTAACATGCAAAAACCAAGGTTTTCTATATCTACTAAACATCAAATTGTATCCATCTCACAAAAAAAAATATCACCAAACAAATAATTTGGTTACTGAACTTTACCAAACCTTTCTTTAAGAAATAATACCCCTGTAACACAGTCTTCCAAAAATAAACAGAACAAGGCTTACTTTCTAACTACTTTCAATGATACTAGTTTAACCATAATAGCAAAGTGCGTCGCACCCAATCCCGTCCCGCAGGAAAAGACACAGCACCAGGATTCTTCTATGGTAATTGACCAGGTCCTTTATTGTTACAGATACTTTTTGCAGTAGTAGCCCCTTGCAGTAGTTCTTCCTTCTCTCCCAACCTGTGCAGCCAGTTTTAAGCTCAAGTCCTTCACTCAGCTAATGCCGTGTGGGCCTTCACCATAGGGCCACGCACACAGAAGCAAGCTAGTCAATTCAGCACATCCCATGGATGGAGTTAATTATTACTAGAAGCATTTGCCATCAGGAAGGTGGGGTACAGGAGCCAGCGCCATCTTTAAGGTGCGGCAGCTCCCAACAGTTCCCCCTTTTTGTTTTAATAAGACACAGGTAGGGCAGTGGTCCATTCTCTGCTGTGCAACTGGAACATAATCCTAAGAGTATCGTTGAGGCGTCCCCCTAGACATCCCAGGACCCGTCCATACCCTAGTTTTCGCAGAGGTGGGAGGTTCAGGGCAATACCCACATGCAAATGGACGTGCTCCTCTCAAACTCCTAAAA
>PVIH01017285.1:0-42363 GCA_004025045.1 Sigmodon hispidus | reverse complement strand
GACAGAGGCCTCTAAACAACCTTTTCTAATCCCTCTGACTTGCTGTATCCAGGCCACATGTCCAGTCCCTTCACAGGTCTCATCTAACAGGGACTCAGTAAGAACTCTTCCTCCTTGTTTGTGAGAGACACATGGTTGAGATAAACATGGGTTGATAGAGTGGTTGGTACTGGGAGCTGGGTGGGCAGATATATAGAAGGATAGTATAATGAATAAGGACAGTGTGTAGTGGGTGATTGATCACTAGGCAGGGGTCCTAGTTATAGATGGCAGAGGTGTATGGCTCAGAGAGGGTCTGAAGAAAAAGCTGGAACCATGTTCCGGGGGAAAGAACTCATGGTTGAGGAGATAGTGTACAAAAAGTGAGTATTATGGGAAAATTATTCATGTACCCCATAGCTGTTATGTTTTCCTTTAGTTAAGTCTGCTCTACACTACTGAATTTTAGTAATTTAATACAACTGAATCCTTTGATATCCCTGTTTGATCCTGAGTCAACTTGAATCTCTGCAACATTATCCTCAGCCCCTATGTGACTCCATAGAAGTTCCTGTAAATGACAAAAGTGTTAAAGGAATAACATGAATTTCTGCATAAATATCTATGTGCCCACAGGTATGTATCCCATGTGTATATAATTATAGAATCTGTGCTATATAGAGAATTTGGCTTTGTAGACAGAATATGGGAACATTATGGTTGCTTGATTTTTCAGTGTCCACCAGGAAATTACTTTCCTTCCAGGAATGGGAAAGAAACACTAGCTAGTGTGTAGTTCCTCCCCCATCTAATCATGAAGCCAGTGACCACCATCACAAGAAAGACAGAAAAGATACACCTACTGAAAAAGACCCAGGATAACTGGTACAAGACCTTAATTGTGCTAGAGATGGACTGCCCCACCCCATGCTTTCTCATATTTACTGACCTGCACTTTGGCTTCAGGCACAATCATGTTTCTGGCAAGTACGTGTCTGTGTAGAGAAAAGCACAAAGTCAAGGTCATGAGAAGAATCCCAGGCTGTAAATGGTGTGTGCTTGTATCAGCCTGTCTGCTGTTCAACTCTCAAGGACTGTTTTCTGACGAACCACACATGGGTCTGAAAGGATTCACATCATCACACTATTTAAAGGGTTGTGTTGTACATTGGTAGTCAAGACAACTTTATATAGCTTACACAAATAGTGTTAATGCAATACTTTATGAATGAACACATAGGCAAAAGTCTATGATGAAGATGTTATGTAAATTTTAAACATAGGAATATGTCAAAAATGTGTGAAAGGCAGCATACTGAGAGGATCATACTCTCCTGACCCTGTTTCTTGTATATTTTGTTTAGTACCTAATGCAAACAGCAGGCATAAGTGCTTAAAGGAAATAGAGGTGGAAAAATGAGATAAAATAGAGAGCATCAAAAATATAATCTTGCATATATCATAGAACACAATCAAAAGTGTGTAACCAGAGCACACTTTTTTTTGGAGATCTGTAATTCAAACGTCTTAGGAAGCTGAAGCAGAAGGGTCACAATAAGGTCCGAGTGGCCTCAAATTTAAGTTCAATGTCACCCTGAGAACATTACAAAATCCCTTTCTCCATCTGTAAGACAAGGCTGGTAGTCAATTCAACAGGCCACAGATGTGTATTTACAGAACTTGAAAACCAGGGAGAGGATAGGTTTAAGACCAAAATTAACTTGGTTTACATTCAGGTTTTCATTTCAGGCTAGACTCCAAAGTAAGCCCATTTAAAAATAACAGAATAGCCTCTTTTTTGATTTTTTAAATTATGAATAAACTCATATTTTTATCCATGTATCCCCTTATTCAAACTCCCTTCTCCCCCACCCCCTTAGTCACTCTCTCTTCTCCCCATCACTTTATCTCCTCCCCAGCAAGGGCAGGAGGTCCCAAGGTCCCAATATGGCTCAGTTCAGCATCCACTCCCTGCAGATCCACTTTCCTCACCCCAACATCAAAACTGGGTCAGGTGTTCCTCTGGAGGGAATGGGCTCCAAGTTGCCAGTCCAAGGTTCTTCGGATCCCAAGCTGCTCAGTGGTTGTTGTTTGCAGATTGGACATGCTTTGCTTAATGAGTGAGTACATCCCCTGCTTATCTTTCTGGGTTCGTGACACCTCACCAAGGAGGATATAGTTCCTTAATATTAACAAAGAAATGGGTGTCTGTGCCTATAGGTTTAGCATAATGCATATACTTTCCATGTCTTCAAACCTCATTTCAGACAAATGAAAAGTAAAACTACAATCACAGCATAGGAAAAAATGTTTGAAAATAACATTGCCACAATCTCTTACACAGTGGGGTAGCTAATAAAATCAAGGTGCAAATAACAAGTACTGGTGAGGAAGGAGAGGAACCAAAAGTCTCAAAAGTGTGGGTGGAAATATCAGCTCATGCACTAGATAAGAACAATAATTGATCAGAAAAGGCTCAGTCCAATACCTCCATTTTATATAGGCAAGACCAGAATCCTAGAGCTGAAGAGGTATTTGTTTCCACAGATAGCAACAACCCCACCACAAGAGCCTGAGGCAAAACAATCCTGAGCTCCTAAGAGGAGGGATTCTAAAATAATGATAGTATATGTTGATACAATGGTGAGACACTTAGACCAAAATGGATCTGAACACCAGCAGAAACTACACCTGAAAAGTCTAAGAACATGACAAATCAGAAAATCACAAAAAGGACAAAAGACTTTCAGAGTACTTCTGTTTTCAGAATGAAGGAAGATCATGTCAGGGTCTGGGGTGCAAGAAGAAAGGAATTTTGATAGAGCTAATGAGAAATAAATGACTTCTAGAGCTATGTCAGACAAGTCATAAAAACATTTCACTACTTAACATTGCAGCATTCTAAAACATCAGAATAGGTTGGGATTCTACATGATTTTCAATTATTCATGATTCACCACAATTGAGACTTGAGAGTACAGAGTGACATGAGCAGTAAGCACACCTGTTTCTTGTCACCACTGTGTAAAAACATTAGTCTTGATGCAAACATTGATGGCAAAGCCATAAAGCACCTTTCCCACTCCCATCATGGAGTAGAAGCTACTTGTAGTTTAGAAATAATGGGGAAGACAGGACACAAAATAATTAATGGCTGTGGTCAATATGAACACTAGCCATGGGAGGCAAAGACTGCACCTGGTGCAAGCCACTTATCTTGTGAGCACATCCCAATACTGAGTTTCTTGGCATACAGTCTCCATTTCCTGCACCTGACACTGTGTGAAGTAGAAGTGGATTTGGCAACTTCTGGTTCCAGGCTTGGAACCCAAGCCAGCTCAAGTATTGACTCCTGTAGGTCTACTTTGGGTTGATGGTACATTCACACAATAACCTAGGCAGAGTAAACTCCATAGACTCTGTGGAAATGCAATACTTTCCTTTGGTTTGTTACTTTACTTTGTGTTTGTGACAGTCTCTCATGTGTACTAGGCTAGCCTGAACCTCATTTGTCTCATACTGTGTACATCAGGCTAGCCCAGTGTTTTACTAGCCTTGTGTTACACTACCCAAGCATCATCATTGTGCATACATGAGTCTGTTTTTTGATTAATTAACTATTTTTATAAAGAGAGCCATTAGAACTGTAGGCTTAGTTGGATCATGGCTGGAAAATCCTCGAAAATCTAACTCTATTTTAGGACAAATGTCTGAATTTATAAATTTGAATGCCATAGCTAGAAGTAAGAAAGTCTTGTCAAATCAAATAATGCTAGATATTAGATAAATGAAGCAGGTTGTGGTTTTGAGGTAATAGCTAGACTTTTATAGAAGGACAGAACATGGAGCATTGCTACATTTTGCTGAAGGGGCTTGAGAGAAAGACCCAGAAGGTAAGGATTAATCTTGTATGGTGGTAAGCTCTGACAGTTCTCTGAGGTGTAATGTTCTTTAAGTGCAGGGAACAACCAGCAGTAAAACAGGAATCTCAGAGACTGTCAGTGGAGCCTGCCACATTAGGAAGCCAGATGGCCAAGCTAGGTCACTAGAAACAGAGCATGGTGCGTTTAGGAGGAAATGCTAAGTAGATTTTGGACAGCAGGGTAAAGGGATGTTTACAAAACTTCCTAAATAATCAGCCAGAAATCTTTTGTGTTCCAAAGGTGTCAAGGAAAGTTCTTTTCCTTAGACAGAGATCCAAGTTAGTCCTGTCTATTCAGCCAAATTTAAACATAGAACCCTTTCAACAGGTGTATTTATATAGTTTCCCAAAATCTCTTCCATGTTTATGAAGGTGCCCTCAAAATGGTCCCTTGCACAGCACTGTGAGCTACATAAAATCAAAGCCTCATCAAATTGATATAAAGGCCAGTCAGAACCTGAGGCAGGCGGGTGGTCACCTACAGCATGCCTCAACACAATCTGAACTTACTTCTGGATACCAATGCTGTGTAGCAATTTCCTAAGAGGTGAAACATTCCAGCTTGGGTAGAAACTTCTGAAGAACTAAGACATGCCAAAGATCAGAGAAATATTTCATAATAGAGCAGAGATTGTGAAGACACATGACTAAAAGCCCAGAGAGCTTCGCCTGGGCTTACTAGGTTTTGTTCACCTTTCCTCATTACTCCCCAGGAACAGTGTCAACAGCACATCTCAGTTCCACACTGAGGACTCCAGGATGAGTGTCCACTGTCTGCTGAGGCACAGGATGCCCCCAGAGGTTCAGTTCCTGGAGCATCAGCCCCTGTGAAATGACTGATGCCATGGGATGGGGCAGCCAGGTTCTCGATGAGGTCAGGTGTTAACACTTTAAACCTGGAATATTGGTGGCAATAGCAGAACAGGACTGAAGAAAATAATCTTTTTTGAAGCATCAATGGTACAGCCTCAGGATCCATCTCCCCTCTGCCCCTAAGCACCAAATTTACTCATCTTTATCCCTCTCTGTTTCTCCCCTCTTAGTTTCCATGGCACCCAGCACTTGTTGATTACCCTAATATAATTACAAAATATCATCCAAAAGGCAGTTAGGAGCAAAGGCCTTAGTGATATTGGCAGCTGCAGCTGGAGTGGGGTGAAGAGTGGGCTCCAGGTGGCAAGGAGGGCTGGGAAGGAGGAGGAGGCCGCACTGGTTTTGGAATTCTCTTTATGTGGAGAAACTATTGAAGTTGGTGGCAGCCAGGAGCTCAGGATACTTAGAACCATCTGAAGCCCCTGGAAAGTACTAATTTCCCTTCACCCTCTACAAGACTGAGAACTGTTTCTAGACTATCCCCAAATTCCATGGGTCTGTGGATAATCACTGATCTCTGTGAGGCCTACACAGCCTCAGGGTAGGGGCTGTGCTCAGATTTCATTCCTCCTTCCAGAGTCCTTCCTGTTCTTCCTGTCCAAAGACAAACAGGACACCCAAAGCTGCTGAGCTCAGAAGTACCTAATGTCGCAGAACATTCAAGTCTAAAAGGGGCATCCCTATCCTACCTCTTGCACCCTGGCATAGGCACCTCCAGGAAGACTGGTGAAATATTATCAAAGCCATGAGATGTGGTTATTTGTGATAAGATATTATTTACTAGACATGAAAAAAGGGACCTCAAGTTCAGGGCTATGGATCCAGCCCTTGCTATATTCGGATACCTGGTACTAAAGGCACTAAACGATCGTGATAAAAGAAACCTTTAAACTCAAAACCAAAATAGCATGAATCTGTAGCAGGTGGGGTGTCTAGAGCAATCCCTTTTCAGACGAAGAAAATATATTTTGATTTGCAAGGGCAGGAGACTGCAGTACTGGGATCCTATCATGCAGTAAGATTGGGGTCATAAGCCTAGGTCATACCTTTTCATCTCACTAAAACTAACTGTGTTTATTGGAATCTCCAGCTTCACATTCAGAAAAAGCATCACTGCTTCCCAGTGCATTGATTGATTGTTCTAGAACACTGCTGGGGTCTCCACATTGCTTTTGAACTAGAGCCACTATGAACAAAATCCCCTAAATCCTGAGTACTAAGGGTTCTCCAAGGCAGGGACAAAATGCAGACAGAGTACATGTTATTGAAGGTCTCTGAGCAGGGGAGGGTGGGGCCATATGCTCCTTGAGCAGGAGAGCAAGAAATGCCCTGGGGGATGGGATGGATTCTCCTCTCCCTTTCCAGAAGCAGGACTCTGGCCAGTGTGTCTCCTAGTGCACTGGAGTCCACAGCAATGGTGCAAAACACACATCATTTTTCCCATTCCTCCTGCCCTCAACCCTGGGAAATGTCTCTGGGAAGTTTCCAAAAGACTCCAGAGCAGGACTTAGTGTAGCATTGGGGAGAACAGCCATGTCCAGACCATACTTTCCTCTACTGTGAACTTGCCATGTCTGCTCTAATAAATAACATGTTCTACAGAGATACAGCAAGTTGGCAAGACCATCATGGGGCAGAGAATCATGTCAGGTCAGCATGAAGAAGCTTGACACCTGGGAAGCTTCCTCACTTAGGCAAGGCACAGTGACTGCAGTATGCCAATGTCACCTCATGAGTTAAATACCATTTCTGGAATAGACTAGTAACCTTCAAATATTTATACTACATTTTACTAAACTCAAAAACAAATAAAACAACATACTGAGAATACACCTCTTTATTGATTAATTAATTGCAGGGAAGGAAAGGTTGTCACGGCCAGTATGGGTGGCCAAGACATTAGGGGCACAGGCAGGATACAGGACATCAGGCTTCCCGAGAGGGATGGCAATCAGGTGCTGCTCCAAAATCTTCAGGGATCATTGTTCTGGGGAGCAGGGCGTGCCCTGAAAAACACAGACATTCTACACATTCTCTGGAAAATATCTCCTGTGATTATAAACCAAGCCTACAACCAGAAGGAAGGGTTACTTTAGTACATTGAAGTATACCAAGACTGAAGAACTCATTCTGTGTCTTTATATCCTGGCTCTATTTTACTAACATTTAGAACCTAGCCTGGTTGTGTACATATCTGGCATCCCTAGGATGCAACTGCAGAGTGCCACTCTGCTGCTACACTTCTTTGCTAGATAACCACATCACAAATGTGGAACCCTTCCAAAATATAATTTTTAGAATACTTACCTTTGCATCATTTTCTGGCACCCCCATCCATCTTGGGAGATTCTTCCTGGAATGAAAAGACTCCAACATTCAGGCTTTGTGGTGGAAATAAAGTAAGTGTATAAAACATATTCTGTTTGCTTTTTCAATGTTTGGGTCTAGACTCATGTGCTCCTTCATGTGTACATACATTATCCTGCAAACCTACTTTGAGACTTGCCTTAGCAACAGGTTTCTTTCAGGGAAGAAAATTAATGCAATCCCCCAAATACAGGTACCTAGTCTATGCAGTTAAAATGGCAAACTTATTAACAGAGAACCTCCATGATGAAAAGTGTTAGCATAATTACATTCTAAATTGGAATCCATTTTATACTTTCCCATCCCCACTTTAGGCTTCTCACTCGTAATTATAGAAACTCATTTAGAGCCAGCATTGTCTAAATTCCCTGGTTATGTCACTTAAACAGGCAACAAAACATATTCTTTCCTGTTTGTATAAACCCCATCTTCCTACTCCAGAATCCAAATTTTGGGGAGGATCCAGACAGAGTGGCTTTATTTCTAGAGAAAATGGGAGTGTGAGGGAGCACCAAAGGCCACTGTGGACCAGGATTCACCTCCTGAAATGCAGGCGCCTAACAGGGATGTCTGCTTACCTTGCTCCTCAGCTGGGATAGCAAGTCTCTTGAAAAACGCCCTCCACATTGTCCAGCTGAGAATGAGTAAAGTCTGGGACGGTGAGGCCCACTCAGCATGGCCCCAGCATGGCCCTCAGGCATCTCTTCCTCCTGCTGAGGCTGCTGTTGAGCAGCGTAGTCATGGTGAGCTTCCATGAGGTTCCTGTTGTTCCCGGGGCCAGAATGACCTTCACTGGCCTCCTCTACTTCCATTTCTTCTACCTTGTTGTCTCCCTCTTTTACTGCTCCTTTGGCTTCTGGAACAACACTGACCTGAGGAAGCTCTTCTTGAGAAGACTTGCCTTGAGCAAGCACACACAGAGAGGGTTCGCCCTGATCAAGCTCATCCTGAGCAGGCTTGCTCTCTACAAGCTCTTTCTTGCCTCCTTCCTCTCCAGTGCTCAAGACCATCACATTCCCACCTTTAAGAGAGGAAAACACAAAGACGAACATCTCAGCAAGGTGGCCCAGATCTTTAAAAAACCCAGAGAGGGTCCACAGGCAGAGCTGGGGAACTGAAGTGAGTGTCCACTGGCCTTCACACAGGTTTGCATTTTGACCTTCCCCAAAGTCCAGTAATAACTAGTTTACTTACCAGGCTGTTGTTCCTGGTTCTCATCACGGTCCAGAACCAGCATGCTGATGACACTGGGGTGGCTGCCTTTGTTAGGGTCCATGCTGGGAATCTTACAATCAGACTCTGGATCTGAAGCTTCCAAAAGAGCGTCCTCACAGTTCAGGCGCCAAAGAACTCTGACGATCACCCGGAAGTTTGGTCTTCAGGGGCTTCAACCAAATCACAGTGTGTCCAATCACAAGTTCTTCTCTGCACAGCCTCAGTGGCTGAGGGGTGGTTCTCTGAGGCACCAATGCGGAAGCCCTTGAGGGCTGCAAGAATAGGTATTCCTTAAAATGCAGGAAATGTGTTCAGTGGGGGTGCAGAACCTGTGTATCCAGGCTGCCTCTTATCTGACATCTCTAGCTTTAGAGAAGCCTGGAATATTCAAATTCAGTCACAGGGAGTAACACAAAAGCCTTCTCAAGCTCAGCAGGCCCTTGAAACCAGCTGCATAGTTTATTAAATTGTACAAATATCATTCAAACAAAATGACAAAGAGATTTTAATAAGTTGGTACAATTTAGACTCCATCATTTATGCCCAACAGTGTGTAGTACCCAGGTTTGCACACTGTTTTCTGACAGTACCTGACACCTCTTTGTGAAAGTGAAAAAGATAGGAAAGCCAGGGGAAGATTGTCTGGAGAGACTGATCCCACCAGGGCTGAATTCCACGTGTATTAACAAGCTCATATACCAAACTGTGCTTGAACCAAATACCTAGGGTGACCCAAAGATATCATCTGACATCAAAGATGGATGTTTGATACTAGATTCAAATTTGTTTCATAGCCGTGAAAGAGAAAGACAGGAGGTTGTGATGCACACTCTACAAAGAAGCATGGCAGGAAAGGGGGAAACTGAGGAAAAGTAGAAGAAATTTCTTAGAGTAGGTGACATTCCCCAAAGTTAAGAAAGCCACTGAGCCCTGTCACTTAGTTTTTATTTTTTTTAATAGGATCATGGCAGAAACTGGACAATGGCTGAGGTTATTGTTAGGGGATGGGTTCATTCTCTGGGAGAGCATAGGCAGATCTTGCTTAACCACTCTGGCATGATGTATCCCAGACACAGGCCCTGGAGCAATCTTGCATATCCCCTCTGGCTTGCTGTATCCAGGCTGTAGGTCCAGTACTGTGTCAAAGTTCTCATCCTACAGGGACTCAGTACAGACTTGTCCTGCTTGTCTTCTAGAGACACATAGTTGACAGAAACACAGGTTAATAGACAGAGAGAGAACAGGACTAGGTGCTAGGTGGGCAAACATCTAGAAGGATAATATAATGAAGAAGGAGAGGGTGGGATAGCTGAAGTGATTACCAGCAATTACTACCAGAGAAAAAGAACAGAGGTGTGGTCCAAATAGGGTCTGGAGACAAGCTGGGACCATTTTTCATTGAAAAGGAGTTATGGCTGTGGAGATAGGTGTACAAATTATGATCCCCAAATAAAAGGCTTAAGCTGGACATGCCCAGCATTTCCTAGTAGTCAGAAGATAGTGAAGGAGGATGAGAACATGATGAGAGCATGCCTGAGTGTGCATCTGTACAGGATTGAGGTATGTTCAGAACCATTATGGTATTTCTTCAGTAAGATCATCCAGAAAAACTAGGGTCCAGAGTACAGAAAACTTGGCCCTTGTTTAATCAATAGGAGACTAAATCTGCCTTTTTAGGGCTCAAAGATCATTAACCATCGTTTCATATGCTAACAAATTCTGCTATATAGAGAGTTGATCATAAAAACCACTGTGATGTTTCATAAGAGAGGTTTTTTCTTTCTATATTCAAACTCAGATTAGCAGAACAAGATTTAAAATAGTCCCATAATGTCGTGGCAAGAAGGTTCAACTTCTTCAATGACAACCATCAAGAATGAAAAGTTCTTATTCATAGAATTTGTTATAGTGGCTTAGTGTATGTCAATTTAACAGTGACACTCACTGAGGAATTATGTCTAACCAGAAAGCTGGGAAGGGCCTTGATGTCCGTCATTGAGGGATTTACTCCACAGGACAGAATCTCACCTGAGGATAGATGGTTTTACAAATCATAATATCACACTCTCACAAGTGAAGTCTGGGTAATGTTTCCAAAACATCAAACTCACTCTCCTGCTTTCGTCCTCATACACTGTCCACAGCTGCCCACTCTTCTTTTTACTTTATCTGAACCCAATAGTACCCTTCTCTGGCCTCATTTTCATTTGAAGGTGTCATCAAACAGTTTTCCTTGGTCCACCTTTGTTCCTTCTAGTTTTATTCCTGGAATGTGCTATATTGTAACTCAGCTCCAAGGCCCTGAATGTGCACACTTCCTGCATTTTCTGCCTGTGTGAGTCTATCCTACCACTGAAACCTTCTGTTACTGAGTTGGGATCCCTGAATGTCTCTGGGTATTGTCCTGTCTAGTACGGGATATTTTCCTGCAGGTAGAGAACTTACAATGGAAATAAGGAAGCATTTAGGCAGATAGGCAGCTCCCAGGCCCCTGGGCCAACTCACATGTGCCTGGGCCTCTTCACAAGGCTGAGAGAGTAGGTATTTTGCTTGCTACCAAACAACAACATTGTGCCAATTTTGCTAAATGAGTGAATGCTGAGGGGCTTGAGGGAGATTCTCTAGCAGGATAAAGGCATACGTACCCACAGAAAACCTAGCACCACTTTCTCTCCAAGCTTCAAGGTGTTCTGTGTACTACAGGATCTAGTCTCCCATCCCATATATTGCATTTCTGCTAGCAACTTCTGGTGTTAGTGGCCCTACAGGCTGCTTGACTCTCTTCCTAGACCCATTTAATTGTCCTGAAATGGCAGTGTCATCCACAAGTCCCTGCTGTGGCAACACCTACCAAAGGCCAATTGGATCCCAATGTTTTACCACTCTGTCTCACTGATATGGTCCATTCCTACCTTTGTTTCTTTTTTTTTTCCTCCCTCCAGGAATAATGCAGTCTTGACAGGAGAAAAAAAACAGAACAAACATTTATTTAGCATTAACAGCATGTTGAATGTAAGAGTAGACACTTGAGCAGAAAGGTAGAGAGAGGAAGTTAAGTGATTAAAAGATAATTAAGACTGCTTAACACTAAGTAATAACAGGCTACAGGGTTCCATCATCAACACCATCAAAGATATCACAGGTCTTAGGGGTCTTGGTATACCAACTGAGAACATTTCCTCACAAAAAAATATCTGCAGAGAGCAGGACACTATGTTTTTCATGTGGTAGATATCCCACATCTCACTTATCTCAAAGGCTAGAGGGATTGTCCTGCTTGTGGCTGAAGCACCAGGTATCCAAGACTGTGGCACAAACAGAGAATCTCAATAGAAAGGCAGCTTATCTGGGAGTGGTATTGGGAACTGGAAGAACTCTCATTATCTGAGTTTGATCTCTGGGGAATCTGTCTCTAGCAAGCCTGTGGAGCAAGCAACCTTCTCTGATGAACTTTAGTATCCAAGACTCCAGTTAGAGCCAAGATCTGGTTAGGAATAGGATTCTGGTGGAGAGATTGATTCTAAAATATCTCCAGACCAGAATCTAGAAGCTTGCTGTTGCTCAGAATTTAGCCAAGATCTACTATGGGGTTTTTTGTTATTCTTCAAGAACCCTGGGGGTATTGTTGATGGTTTGGGGGGATTGTTGTTTTGTTTATTTTATTTTTCCTTGGTTTTATTATTATTATTGATTTATTTTGTCTCTGTCTAGCCATTTTCTCTGTGAAGCCCTAGATATTCTGAAACATACTCTGTAGCCCATGCTGACATTAAATTCACAGAGATCTCCCTGTTTCTGCCTCCCAAGTGATGGTATTAAAAGTGTGTCACACTGAGTTGAGCCTCCTGATATACAGCTAACCAAGAAGTGAATGGTACCAGTCCCTCAGGCCAAGAGGAGACATTGCTACTCTCTGAACCCTGGCTCAGGGACACATACATCAACACCCCAACCATATCCAACTTTGCCCTAAACCAAAATAAGCTCAGAAAGCATCCACAAGACCAACTTCTAGCACAACCCAGCTGGATGGACATCCCTAGGCCAGTCCCCCCCAAACAGCAATCTGCATAATCACACTCTGACAACTGGACCACTCAAGCCTCCCAATAACATCTGACCAAGAGCTTCCCAATACATAGCTGACTAAAAGCCAACTAAGAGCTAACTAAAAACAACTCATGCAACAAATGAAGACATACACCTCCTTGGCTTACATCCAACTAAGATCCAACTAAGAGCAACTCTTGCCATTTTTGGAGATACACAGCCTCCTGGGCCCACAACTGAGAGTCAACAAAGAGCTGACTAAAAGCAAACTGAAGAAGCAATGGGCAGATGCCAGTGCAAGAACACATATAACAATATAAAGATCAACAAGTTACCACCAGAAGAAGCTGGTGATTCTACAAGAGCTGAGCATAACAAATGAAGAGAAAACAGAAGGAACCAACATTAAATACACCTTTATGAAGATATTAGAAGCTTTAAAAGAGAATATAAAAAATCTCCCTTAAAGAAATAGAAGAAAATACAAACAAAATAATTGAGGATAACATGAAAAGGCCAAGCCTGAGAATAATTAGAATCAAAGAAGGAGAAGAATACCAGCTCAAAGGCACAGAAAACATATTCAACAAAATCATAGAAGAAAACTTTGCCAACCTAAACAAGGAAATGCCTATATTTACAAGAAGCTTACAGAACAACAAATAGACTGGACCCCCCAAAAGTCTGATTGCCAAATAAGAATCAAGCTACTAAACCAATAGAACAAAGAAAAATACTAAGAGCAACAAAAGAAAAATGCCAAATTAATTATAAAGGCAAATCCAACAGAATAACACCTGCCTATTTATTCAATGTAAACAATGAAAACAAGAAGATACTGGTCAGATGTTATACAGATACTAAAAGAGCATGGCTTCCAACCAAGTCTACTATACTCAGCAAAACTTTCAATTACCAAATATGGAGGAAACAAGGTATTTCATGACAAAACCAGATTTAAACAATGCCTACCCATAGATTCAGCCCTACATAAAGCAGTAGAGGGAAAACTCCAACCTAAAGAAACCGGATACACCATGAAATCACAAATAATAGATAATCCAACAGAAGAAAAACCCAAAGGAAAATAACACAAGCTACCCTCAAAAATAACAGAAATAACAATCATTGGTCATTAATATCTCTTAATATCAATGAACTCAATTCACCTTTAAAAAGACACATCCTAACAAGATGGAAACAAAAACAGAAGCCGTACTTCTGCTGCATATAAGAAACACACCTCGGGGAGGGGGAAAAAAAAAGAAACACACCTCGACTTCAAAGACATACAGGCTCAGAGTAAAGGGTTAGGAAAAGACTTTCTAATCAAATGATCACAAGAAACAAGCTGGTGTGGCCATCCTATATCTTAACAAAATAGACTTTAAGCTAAAATCAATAAAAAGAGATCAGGACAGACATTATTTATTTATTTGAGGAAAAATCCACCAAGATGAAGTCTCAATCCTGAATATTTATGCACACACCACAAGGACTCCTACATATGTAAAAGAAACACTACTAAAGCTTAAATATCACATCAATCCCTACACACTAATAGTGTGAGACTTCAATGCACCACTTTCACCCTTGGATCAGTCAGCCAGACATAAGCTGAATAAAGAAATAAGGGATCTCACAGATCTTATGATCTAAACAGTCTTAATAGTTTTATACATAACCTGCCACCCAAACAGAAAGGTATATACATATTTCTCAGCCCCCTGTGGAACTTTCTATAAAATTGACTACATACACAGTCATAAAAGAAATATCAATAGATATAAAAAGATGGAGATAGCTCCTTGTATCCTATCAGATCATCATGTTCTAAACTTATAGTTCAACAACAAAAATCACGGAAAGTCTACAAACTCATGGAAGCTAAGCATCTCACAGTTGCACCTCCTCTGTGTCAAGGAAGATGTTAAGAATGAAATCAAAGACTTCCTATAATTTAATGAAAATGAATCCATAATATACCCAAACTTATGAGAAATAATGAAGGCAGTCTGGAGAGGAAAACTCAGAGCACTAGATGCTTACATGTAAAATTTAGAAAAATCTCACACAAAAGACCTAACTGTACAGCTAAAAGCTTTAGAACAACTAGAATCAAATTCAACTATAAGGAGTAGATAGTAATAAATAATCAAAGTCAAGGCTGAAATTAATACAATGGAAACAAAGAAAACAATACAAGGAATCAATAAATCAAAGAATTGCTTCTTTGAGACAGTCAACAAGATAGATAAACCCTTTTTGAAACCAACCAAACAGCAGCAGCAGCAGAGAGAGAGACAGAGAGACAGAGAGAGAGAGAGAATCCAAATTAATTAACAAAAAAAACCAGAAATTAAAAGGGAGACATAACAACAGACAATCAGGAAACCTAGAGAATTATCAAGTCATTCTTGGGAAATCTATACTTCACTAAAATTTAAATCCTAAAAGAAATGGACAGCTTTCTGGACAGGTACCAGTTACCAAAATTAAATCAAGATCAGATTAAAAACCCAATAAGACCTATAACCACAAAAAAATAAAGCTATTTTTAAAAGTAAAATAAGCCCAGGGCCAGATCTTTCAATGCAGAATTCTGCCAGACATTAAAAGAACTAATACCAATCACTACTCCTCAAACTGTGCTATACATGAGAAAATGAAGAAACATTGCCAAATTCTTTTTATGAGGACACAATTATCCTGATACACACTTCACTCAAAGATGCAACAAAAAAGAGAATAAGAGACCAATCTCCCTCATAAACTTTGGTGCAAAAATACTCAATAAAATTATGGCAAACTGAATCCAACAACATATAAAAAAAAAAAAACCATTCACCACGATCAAGTAGGCTTCATCACAGAGATGCAGGGATAATTCAACATACAAAAAGCTGTGGAAGTCAGAATGGCTAGGTTTATGTTGAGATCTTTGATCCACTTGGATATGAGTTTTGTTCAGAGTGACAGGCTAGAATCTATTTGCATTTTTCTACACACTACCAACCAGCTATGCTAACACCATTGTTGACGATACTATCTTTTTTCCATTGAATATTTTGGGCATCATTATCATAAGTTTTTGCTTTAATGCCCAGACATTCAATTTGATTCCCTTTTTTCAAAAGTCTGTTTTTATGCCAGTACCAGGCTACTTTTATTACTGTAGCTCTATAACTTGAAGTCAGGGATGGTGATGCCTCCTGAGAGTCTTTTGTTGAACAAAATTGTTTTGGTAATCCTGGCTTTCCTGTTATTCCAAAAGAAGTTGAGTATTGTTCTTTCAAGGTCCGTAAAATATTGCGTTGGGATTTTGATTGGCAGTGCATTGATTCTGTAGATTGCCTTTGGTAGAATTGCCATTTTTACTGTGTTGATCCTACCTATCCAGGAACATGGGAGATCTTTCCATTTTCTGATATCCTCTTCAATTTCTTTCTTCACTGATTTAAAATTTTTGTCAAATAGATCTAGTACTTCTTTGGTTATAGTTACTCCAAGGTATTTAATGATATTTGTAGTGATTATAAACAGTGATATTTCCCTTACTTCTTTTTCAGCCCTTTTATCTTTAGTGTATAGGAGTACTACTGATTTCTTTGAATTACTCTTGTATACTGCTATACTGCTGAAGGTTTTTATCAGCTGTAAAAATTCCCTGGTACAATTTTGTGGGTCACCATGTATACAATCATGCCATCTGTAAATAGACATAGATTTACTTCTTCTTTTCCAACTTGTATCCCCTTAATTTCCCTTTGTTCTCTTAATGCTTTAGCTAAAACTTCAAGAACTATATTGAATAGATAAGGGGAGAGAGGACATCCTTGTCTATTTACTGATTTTAGTGGGAATGCTTTGAGTTTTTCTCCATTAAGTTTGAAGTTGGCTGTTGGCTTCTTGTAAATTGCCCTTATTATATTGAGATATTTTCTCCAGGGCTTTTATCATAAAGGAGTGTTGGGTTTTGTCAACGGCTTTTTCAGCATCTAAGGATATGATCATGTTAGTTTTTTTCCTTCTTTTTGTTTATATGATGGATAACATTTTTTATATATTGTTGTATACGATTTGCAAGAATTTTGTTGAGAATTTTAGCATCAATATTCATGAGGGAAACTAGTCTGTAATTCTCTTTCTTTGTTGTGTCTTTGAGCGGATTGGGTTTTAGGGAATTGCATTATTCATAATAGCAAGACCCTGGAAAAAACCTAGATGCCCCTCAACTGAAGAATGGATTAACAAACTGTGGTACATTTACACAATGGATTACTACTCAGCAGTAAGAAAAAGTGATATCCTAAAATTTGCAGGCAAATGGATGGATTTGGAGAATATCCACCTGATCGAGGTATCACAAACCCAGAAAGATAAGAAGGGGATGTACTCACTCATTAGTGGATTCTAAACAAAATCATTAGTGGACTCTAAACAAAAAAGCAAAAGGCAAAGCATGTCCAAGCTGCAAACCACAACCACTGAACAGCTTGGGATCTGAAACACCTTGGACTGGCACCTTGGATGTCATTCCCTCTAGAGGAAAACTTGACTCAGTCTTGATGTTGGGGGAGGAAACTGAATCTGCCTGGAGTGGATGCTGAACTGAACAATATTGGGTCCCTGGGACCTCCTGCCATTACTGGGGAGGAGATGGGGAGATGTGGAAAAGAGAGAGTGACTGGAGTGGGTGGGAGGGGGAAGGGATCTTGAACAAGGATATACATGGATAGAAAATGTGACTTTATTCATAATAAAAAATAAAAATAAATAAATATGACACACATACACAAAAAGCTGTGGATGTTATCCATCATATAAACAAACTGAAAGAAATAAAACTCATGGTCATCTCATTAGATGCTGAAAAACCCTTTGACATAATCCAACACTCTCTCATGATAAAAGTCCTGGAGAGATCAGGAACATAGGGAAAATACCTAAATATAACAAACATGCTATAGAGCAAACAGGCAACAATGAACGAAATGGAAAAAAGCTCAAAGCAATTCCACTAAAATCAGGAACAAAACAGGGCTGTCCTCTCTCTTGTTATCTATTCAACATAATACTCGAAGTTCTAGCTAAAGCAAGAAGAGAACAAAATGAGATTAAGGGGATATAAATTGGAAAGGAAGAAATCAAACTATCTCCATTTGCAAATGATATGATCATATATACAAGTAACCCTCAAGATTCTACCATAGAACTTCTGCAGTAGATAAACACCTTCAGCAATGTAGCGGAGTAAAGGATTAACTCAAAAAAATCAATATTCCTCCTATATACTGAAGATAAAAGAGCTGAAAATGAAATAAGAGAAGCATCACCCTTTATAATAGCTGGAAAAAGCATTAAATATCTTGGCATACTTCTAACCAAAGAAGTAGCAGACCCATTCGACAAAAAACTTTAAGTCACAAAAGAATGAAATTGAAGAGAATATCAGAAAATGGAAAGATCTACAATGCTCCAGGATAGGTAGGATCAACATAGTAAAAAATGGTAATTTTTCTAAAAGCAATCTATAGCTTCAATGCAATCCCCATCAAAATCTCAACACAATTTTTACAGACCTTGAAAGAACAATACTCAACTTTGTATGGAATAACAGAGAACCCAGAAATGCCCACACAAATTCTCATCAATTAAAAAAAAAAAAAAAAAAACCTTCAGGAGCAATCACCATCCCTGACTTCAAGCTATACTATATAAGTATGGTAACAGCCTGGTACTGGCAGAAAAATAGATTTGTGGATCAAAGGAATCAAATTGAAGACCCTGACATTATCCCATATACCTATGAACACCTGATTTTTGACAGAGACCAAAAATATTCAATGGAAAAAAGACAGTGTCTTTAACAAATCGTGTTAGCATAACTGGTTGGTAGTATGTAGAAGAATGCAAATAGATCCAAACCTATCACCCTGCACAAAAGTCAAATCCAAGTGGATCAAAGACCTCAACATAAGCCCAGCTACACTAAACTTGATAGAAAAGAAATTGGGAAATGTCCTCCAATGCTTTAGCATGGGTGACCACTTCCTAAATATAATACCAGTAGCACAGACACTAAGAACAACAATCACTAAGTGGAACCTCCTGAAACTGAGAAGCTTCTGTAAGACCAAGGACAAGTCAATAAGACAAAATGACAGCCTACAGAATGTGAAAAGATTTTCACCAACCCTACAAGTGACAGAGGACTGATCTCTAAAATACATAGTGAACTTAAGAAACTACATCCTTAAGAATAGGCTAGGAGAAGAAGGTAGGTTCAATACTAAAGGCAGAGCAAATTCATTAAATGAACTTACGTCACAAATGTCCCAAATCTAGAGAAAGAAATAGACATTCAAGCACAAGACCCAGTAATAACATTAGAGATGAAAAAGAATGAGGTTAGGATAGCTTCCAGTGTAATGCTGAGAATTATTACAGTATAGGTTGAAAGCTTATATTTCAAAAAACCTGGAAAATATTGAAGAAATGAATAAGTTTCTAGATAAATATGGACTTCCAACTCACAAAGATGTAAATGATTTGCACAAATACTTAACAATAAATGAATATGAAGCAATAGTAAAATGTCTCCCAACATAGAAAAGCCAAGAAACAAACAGGTTTACTGTCAAATTCTCCCAAACCTCAAAAGAAGAGCTAGCACCAATGTTCTTCAAACTATTAACATAATCTAAAGGAAAGAAGCATAACCAGATTCAAACCACACAGCTAACATTGTCTCAATACCGAGACACAATAAAGATACCAAGAAACAAAGCTATACCTTTGATGCTCCTGGACCTCTGGGTCCAGTCCTCTGGTGCCACTTCCTCTGTGTTTCATATTAGATCTGTTGTTTTTTCATTTTCACATTTCCATTTCTCCAAATCTCAATTTCTTTGCTGAATTGTTCTCTGCTGTTGTTGACTTTGTACCCATAATGATGATTTTTCTCTTCCACTTTAATGAATTTTTCCTTTATGTGTGGTAATATATTTTATATTTAATAAAACCAGCCTGGAATATCAGAGAACAGAATCACTCACAGTCAAGCCATGAAAGTCTGAGAGGGGTGACCCACACCTTTAATTCCATCACTCAGGAGACAGAGATCTTTCTGTATTTCTGTGAGTTCAAGGCCTAACAACCAAATGGTTGTATCTCACACCTTTAATCGTAAGTGTACGATTATTATGAAGAGTTGAACCTGGAAGTGAAACAACTGGGCAGGGAGGATATTTAAGTGAGGCAGAGGCAGAGAGTCCAGCTGCAGAAGCAACCAGCTAGTCTGAGGACCCGTGAAGATAGCATTTACCCTGTTTTGCTTGAGAAGTTAACTGAGTGAGAACTGATTGTGGTCTGCTTCCTCTCTCTGATATTCCAGCCTTTCCTCAATATCTGGCTCTGGATTTTCATTATGTACTAACATTATATACTAACTAGAATTTGTACAATATTTATGTTGATAACATTCATATTATCATTATACCATATTTCAAATCACAGATCATTTTTTTAACTAGAAGACTCACCTGACCTTTTACCTATTTTGATATCTTTGTATTCAGTGGTTGAAGAGTTATGATCTTTTGGAGAAATTATGTTACCTTGCTTTTTTGTGCATTTCTGTGATTCGTTCATTTTTTTATTTGAATATCTCCTCTCTCTCTCTCTCTCTCTCTCTCTCTCTCTCTCTCTCTCTCTCTCTCTCTCTCTCCCCTTCCTCCCTTCCTCCTTCCCTCCCTCCTTTCTCTACTCTCTTTCTCTATCTCCATGGGTGGTGCATGTGTTTTTCTGTATGTTGTGTGTACCTATGTCTCTCTGTGTGTGTATGTGTGTGTTATTGGCAATTGAACTCCAAAACTTTTGCATGATAGACAAGTACTATACTCAACAATTGAGGTATATCCTTAGCCTTTATTTAGAATTTTAATATAGGTAATTAAAACCACATTGTTTTTTGTCAGTGTTGATAAGCTTTTTGTCTTTTAAAAATATTTTAAATAAAGATATTTTAGCTCTATTGATTTTTGCGTAATAATGCAAAATGATCATAGCCTCTATACAAATACCAACCAGAATTCTATTTAATTAAATTTAAATAAATTTAATTTATTTAAATAAATACATTAATTTGGGACGGAATGACATTTTAATGATACTGTAACATTATATCTTGGAAATTTGTCTCTCTATTTAGAGATTTCTCATTCCTTACATGCCCAAGTGCTAGAGTTACAAGTACATGCTACCATAGTTAGCAAGTATCAATTTTCCCCATATTCCCAAAAGATTTTATAGCTTTTCTTCTTAGACCTTTTACCTTTCTCTGTCAGAAGGTGAGACAGCAAAGAAAGGATCTTGCCATCTAAGCCTGTCTGACCTGACATTCATTATACAGACCAATTTGATCTTGAGCTCATGTTAACCCTCTGTCTCAGCTGGCCAATGCTGAGGCATGAGCCATGATCCCTGGCTTTGTCTTTTTCCTTTCTTGTGAGAATCTTCGTAAGGTTTTTGAGTTTTTTGCTTGTTTGTTTTTGTTTGTTTGTTTGCTTTCAGTCTGGTCTTTACTAAAAATAAAATTTAATCCTCCTGACATTTAAATGCCTGTTAATTGAAACCATAGTTTGTCATTGGATTACCATAGGAAAACCATTAGATACATATTTTATCCAATCACTTCATATGGTTCCTTCAACAATAAGCTTTGGAGTTGATGGACAAGTAACAATGGGTTAAGTGTTGTCCACATATTTAAGTCTCACGACACTTCTATGCCGTTGATGTCATCACATCAGATCTATAGATAAAGAAACTCTGGTCCACAATACAATTCCTCAATCATGTAAATAATTTAGCTTGTTAAACTATTTTTTTAATTTGTTGTTTACTCATATTTATTTGTCTCATTTTTATTGTATTGACTAAAACTTATAAAGCAGTGTTGAATAATAGAAAATGGATGTATTTTTGAGCTTCTGATTTACATAGAAATGTGATTTTTTTAAAAAAAATAATCTTGTTATTTCTCCTTCTGAGAATGGATAGGTGCAAAGATAATCAGTCTCTAGAAGAGTCCAGGAGGCAGGAGAGCTAGACTTGAATGTGCCAGTCAGGTGTGACAGGAGAATGTCATGTCAGAAGTAATAGGAGCTGTCTACAGTTCACAAATCCAAGCAAGACACAGGTACCCACTGGGGCTGAGGGAAAAGAAAAGTCCAAGACTATGGGAGTCAAGCCATCTGATCAAGAGTGTGAGAGAGTGAGGTCAAAAATCTTTGGGACTAAAGCATTGGTCAGGTTGTCTGTGGGGGGTGCCACCAAGACATTCTTTTGAAGTGGGGACCTTTATGTGGGCTTCTAGATTTTAAACCACAAAAAAAATGGCCAAATAAACAGAACGGCCTTCAGAAAAAAATAATCCTAAATAACCCAATTAAAAATTGGGGTTCAGACCTAAAAAGGGAATTCTCAACAGAAGAATTACAAATGGCTGAAAGGCACTTGAAAATTGTTCAACATCTTTGCCATCAGAGAAATGCAAATCAAAACAACTTTGAGATACCATCTTACACCTGTCAGAATTGCTAAGATGAAAAATACAGATGACAGCCTATGCTGAAGAAGATGCAGAGCAAGGGTAAGATTCCTCCATTGTTGGTGGGAGTGTAAACTTGTCCACCCACACTGAAATGCAGTATTGTGGTTCCTTAGCAAACTGTGAATCAAACTCCCCAATGTAACATACCTCACTAAGGAAATGGACAGGAGTCTTAAAGCATTGCTAAGCTGTATTAGAATCCATTTTACAATTACTACTAGGAGCAACTCCAGTGCTAAGAGAGAAGACTGAGATTGGACCGAATACTTCTTTTCATGATGTAAGCAGGCTCCTTGTGCACTTAGTGAGTCTACAGGAAGACAGTCTCTTGTACTCTCTTCTGTGATATTGCAGCATTAAACCTAGTAACAATAGTTTTCCCTTTACCTACTCATTATTTCTATCTGGCTAGAGCAAAGGAACTCATTGTGCTTACCAGCCAGAAACTCAATAAAACATCCTTCTAGGATTCATGCCAAGGCTAGCTGGTCTTCCTGCCAAGGTGGGAAGAAGCAAAATCCCTGTTGTTCTCCTCTTCAATTTGTTATTCCAGGCACAAGGCAGAGATAGTGGAGAAAAATCAGCTCTACTCTAAACATCAATGCCTGAGTGGGAAATGATGCAAATTACTGTCATTCATATCTAGGATATACATAAAGTAAGGCATGCGAGCTATCTGAGGTTGGAGAGGAAACCAGGCCTATGACTGTGCCTGCCCTTTGGGAGATTCCATGTGACTCCTTTGTGACTGCCTGTATAGATTTTACAAGGCCCTTCCTTACACTTAGATTGTTGAGAAATTTCCTCCCCATCTCCAAGCCTCAAAAGATGATCCTGTTTCCTTTTAGGTACCTTGGTCCCAGAGTAAGAAAACCTAATAGGAACTGACAAGTTGGATGACCTACTATAAGGGTTACCCAGTAGACAGGCAGAGGACACTCAGATCATTGGAATGGGAAGATTGTGGAAACACAATCACATTGCCAGCTCCAACTCTGACCAGCACAGGGCAGATAACCTAAGGACCAATGATCACCATCCTAATGGAAGTAATCCTGTGCCAGCAAATGTGCAGTTTACAAATGGTCACTGAACTTCTGCTTCCAGAGAATGTGGATACTGCATAGCCCCACTCTTACAAACCCTTCATGCTTCCATCACAGCAAAACTAACTGATAATTGGTTCTTTATAGTTACCCACTCTTGCAATCTTTCCACCTTTCTGCAATGAACTCAGAACCTTGAGAAGTGGACATGAGGTCCCACCCCTAATTAGCTAAGGAAATATCCACAGGGGATAGCTGCTGGAAAATGAAGAATTAGTCTTATTTAAGGATGAAGCCTCTGGCCTGTTGGCCATCCTGAAAGCCAAACATCTAAGAGCATATGAGCAGCACCACCTGTACATTATTTATTTAAAAAGAATAATGGGATATACATTTATGCAGGTAGGGAAGGTGAGTGGATCTAGAAGAACTAGTTCAGCAGTTAACAGCCTCTTGCAAAAGATGCAGTTTGTTTACCAGCACAATCACTTCTAACTCCAGCTACCTGATTTCTGCCTCTCTGACCTCTATGGGAATGAGACAGGAATCATACAGACATGCATATAAACCACCTGATACACACATAATAAAATGAATTTATATTTCAAGAGAATATGATTTCTCAGGTTGGATGTAGGTAAGTGCTCAGGAAATTGTTGAGTAGACAGGAGGTGTGAGATATTACATAGTAACACACAATGACACCACAAAATATTAACTGTAGAAGAATGGAGACTAAGGCATTAATTCCTGGAGCTCTGTGCATTGTGGTACCCTGAAAGAAGAGCTGGAGCAATCAATACTGTGGTGAATTTCTGATCACAGGCTAGCTCCAAGGAAACTGCACTAGCTAGTATAGCTTAAATCAGAATGTAGTGTATATTTTTATGTTTTTTTCTTGCTATGGTATTCAGAATACTAAATGAAGAGTATTCTTTTCTCCCTGATAGAAGGTTTGATTTAGGAATAGAAAGAAGTGTGACTGGGGTGCTGTGACCTAGTCCTTGAAAGCTACTGTGGTAGCTACCTTGGGAACACTATTGGCTGCTGAGTAATGACACTGTAGCTGTTGGCCAGAGTTTCCTGGTGCTCAGGGTCTAGAGTCAGAATAAAAGCATGAACCTTGCCTTGTACACTAGAAGGCCTAGCTAATGCTATGTGGTGAATGGGTGTTTGCACTGAGCAGCTCAGTGTAGGTGCATGGATAATCAGTAAATTCTGAAACTACTCACCTCCTAGACAGTAGCACACCCACATCTGTGAGTTCTATGAGTTCAGGGTTCCTGAACCCAACCTTGCACCACAGGGCTATCCAGACCCTCAACAAATGACTGTATCTAGATTTCCACAGCTGTGTTTTCTGCCAGGAGCCACTCCAGGAAGAGCCTAGACAGTATATCTCTTCAGCACCAGAGTCCTCTTTCTGAACTCAAATATGAAATGGAAGGTGGCCATGACATGGATTTTGCATTTTGGAATCAATCAAACATTCTTGTTACTAGACAATGAGTTTAGGGTACTCAGCAGTGGTTTTTAATGCAGAACACCCTGGTGACATATGTGTAAATCTTGGATAAAATGTCCCTTATTGGACCACACTCATCCATTTGTTGTCATGAGCCTGTATCAAAAGTCCACTGGAAATTTATGAAGAGGATACAAGATGAGGATAGAAGCTATATGTCAGAGATCTAGAGATAAGTAATGACTAAATGCTCTGATATATGATTTTAACTAAAAATAATCTAAAGGTAAATTTTGTGTGTTCATAACTTTGTTATGGTGCTGGTAGAATTTGATTGTCCATGAATGATACTTGTTGAAAGGTGGCAGTGAAGTACAGTGTTAATATGACCATTCATGCTTGTGTATAGGTGTGGTATCTTCTATAATGAAAAAAGACATTCAAACAATTTACTCTCCAGGTTAAGTAGATAAGTGATATGTGAAGAAAATAAGAGAGGGTACTGGGGGGAAAACAATGTATCCTGAAAGCACAGTGCTGTTGGAGGGAAGCAGGAGCAAGTCCAATTTTCCAGGTTATCATGATTGGCTGGAAAGGGAAATACTTATAGATCCTTCAATTATTAAATGCTATCAGCTACTTGAGACAATATATGGAGAGTGTGTTGGGCATAAGAAAGACATCTGGAGATAAGACTGAGGCAGTTGCTCACAGACAGCTTGTTTCTGAGAAGCTTGTAACTCCTCTTGGGCAGCAGAATGTCATAGAGAGCCTTTCCAAAGCTAACAGTCACAGGGGACCACTCTTTGTGTATTGCATCCTTACCATGTGTTTCAATCCATTACCTGATCTGCCCTCCAACTGCAGACTTAACCGTGAGTTCCAAGATTTTGCCCTTTACCTTCTTGGTCCAGCTCTAATCACCTAACCCTGGTGTCCACTAAGCTCCACCACATTGAGTAACAACACAGAAACTCTCAGAGTGACAACTGAGGTTTTAGGGACACAGCTCACTTAATAACCTCTTTCTGACACACTTTGCTGTCTATTTCCTTGACAAAAAGTTATTTGAGAATGTCTTAAGAAAATCACCTCAAAAGAGAAAATAAAAAGTCACAGAGATCTGACAACACCTCCCCCCAAATGCAAAGGATACTATATGATAACAATAATTTTGGGGACTAAGATACATTTTATTTAAATTGCACAGTTCCTTTTATCTCTTGATTTACCTCTTTCACTTCTGTTAAAATTCTGTTAGAAATTTACACTTAATAGTAATATTTTTTCAAACATATGTAAAAGATTTCTGTGTCCTTTGCTTTTCTTTGCACATGTGTATCCTGTTGTTATGGGGACATATCTCTATCCAGCAAGTAATTTATCCAAGCACTGAGAGAACTCAGTAAGAACTCTTTAGCCATGAGATGTAGTATCATGAATGAGACTCAGAGCCAAATACCAAGGGAAGGCTGAAATAACAGACAGAGGAAGCACCACAGTCAGTTCTCACCCAACTGTCTTGCAACTTCCTCAACCTCGCTCCTGGTTGCTTCTTCAAGTCGCTTTTGCCAATTGCTTCTCCCAGTTGCTTCTGTGTCTCCCTGGTTTCTACAAGCCCTTATATACCCTATCCCATCCAGATTAGGATTAAAAGCATGTAGCCTTGAACTCACAGAAACAGAAGAAATTCTGTCTCTGGAGTTATGGAATCAAGGGTGTTGGTCCCACTCTGGTCTTTCTCTGTGCTGGGATCAAAGGTGTGTGTGACTGACTCAGCTGTTTATCTTTTATTCAAGGTTTAAGAATTTCCTGAGCTGTCTGCCTAGGATTTGACTGTGTGCTCTCTCCCCAGTATTCAGGTTTTATTGAATATGTAATATATATCCACATATCCCCTTTTGTGTCAAAAAGAAAATTATAACATAGAAAGACCATATACAATAGGTAAAATAATTATATACAAAAATATACAATGATTACATGAGGAACATACAATTCATTAACAATTGACCAATTCAAAGAAAGTATTCTATAATTTATCCTATTTTGTTGAGTTCAAAGGATTATACCTAATCCACTTTGTATTTAACTTGTATTACTAACTAAAAACTATATTTTTGATGTTTCTGAAACTTACTTTAATTTCTCTTTTCTAAAACTGTCACTAGATAACTATAACTATTAACTATCTCATCTTCAAATTCCTCAGAGACCCAAGAAAGAAATAATATTAAGCAAATAGCAACTTCCAAAAATGTAAGAAACGAAACAGCTGGCTGCCTGGACAGTCACCCAAAGTTCTTCTATGTTGTTGAAGCATTCATCTTCAGCTACAGGCCTAGCATGTCTGACAGACTTCTCTGGGAATCAGGATATTCCCAAAGTCTTTCTACCTTGTCTTGGCAAGGTTTGTCAATTCTTTTGTGTGTTTCTCCTGTTTGTCAGCTTTGAATATCATATTGTCAGCAGTCAAGGCAAGAGTACGTTTTTGCCCAGTGGCTAATTTTTGTCACAAACAAGGTCAACTCATATGGAGGAGTTTCCTTGATGTCCATAATCTTCTCTGAAATGGATTGGTGCTGCTAGGAGCAGATGTCCCATTGTCAAAAAAATAATAATTTTTTTGAGATTTCTTAAATGCCATATTCTGTGGATGTCTGAAGTGTTTGAAGAAGACATGTCCATCTAAAATATATCTGATCATGAAAACATATCAAATATGATGACTATAAATTTGATTATAATGTCTGACTACTAACTTGCATTTCTTTATATCCTAGTTAGTTCATAATAATAACTTTCCTAGACTAGTAATTTGTATTATATTGTATAATATCTTGAACAAACAGGAATATATGTAAAGTGATAAAATTAATCTCAACCTTATATCAATATACATAATTTTATAAAATGTACAAAAAGTCAAATCCAATGTAAAATATTTAAAGCTAGTAATTTCTCTTTTTTAAGTAGATCCAATAATCTACCCATATATCCTACTATTATATCTATATGCCTTTTCTCTTTTTTAAACAAGAACCCTAAGTCTAAACTCTCTTTTTTTAGCTTTTCTCTAACTACAACCAATAACAATTTTTAATGAATTACCCTAAACAACAACATTTTAAAGTTAGTGCTATGAGTGTCTTTGAAAGATCACCATCTGTTGTGCCTTGTTTCTGGACAGCTTGGATAATTTGTGACTGTTTCCCATACCTTCTAATATTTCACCCCAGAAATATGTGTTAGTTTATGATTTATTTCTTTGTTTGTAGGAATGTTAATTTGTGTGTACCATTGTTGTAATAAATCTTGTCCCCATAAATTTATAGCAATGTTAGCTACATACGGCTTTAATATTCCTCTCTGTTCTTTTGGTCCTATACATTCAAGTCATTTTGCACTTTATCTTACTTGGGATAAAGACCCAATCCCCATAAATTGAACATTTACCTCCTGAAGGGGCCAACTTGGATGGCATGACTCTGGTGAAATTATCGATACATCCACCCCTGTGTTTAGTAAACCTTCAAGAATAACATTACTTATTTGTACTTTTAATTTTGACCTTTGTTCATTAATAGACATTTGCCACAATATTTTTTGCAATAATTCCTGAGTTTTTTTCTTTTTCTATAGATTCTCTATCATTTAGTTTAGTATGATTTTTTAAAAATAGATTCTAATTTCTTTAATTGTTCTGGGGAGGTGTATCCTTCATCAAGCAGGGTAAGATTTTGGTATAGGATGCATTCACCATTTGTAAAACAATTGTTGAAATCCTGGTCTTATTGCAATCGGATCACACCTAAGGACTGGATAGATATGGCTACTATTGTTTTGGAACCAGAGTCACTTATACAGTGTTAAACATGGTGGAAGGAGGAGGCTAAAATAATAGAACAAAGAAGCAGAGCCGGGCATAGAAGTCTCCTAAGACCAACTTCTTGGGGAAGGAGAATATTCTGATAGTGAAAGGCAATCTCTATACAGTGGACACATTCTTGATCTATGCTGCATGGCAGCACTAAATGCTTGGGGTCACATAGAAGAAGTAGGAAAGAAAACTGAATAATTCACAAAATAGTTCAAAGCCCAAAGGAATCTTTTACAGACTTTTTTCAGGAATTATCTGCAGCAGTAAATAGGATAGTACCAGATTCAGAAGCATGTCACAATCACATCATTAACCCTTTTTAGTTCTAGCATATTTACCAGAGCCCAGTTAACTTCTCTTATATTTCTATCTTCTTTTGATTTTTTGATGGTTAATGAGTATATTAGTGTTTGTTGTCTTGTCTGATAAACTTAGGCTGTTTTTCTGTAGCTTTAGATGATATTTCTGAGATTTGCTCTTTATACTCCTCTGTGTTTAAATATCTTTGTGCTCCTTTTTAATAGACTGTTTAAAGACTTCTTTTTTAGCATTCACATTGACTTCTTCAATGATAAAACAGAAATCAATCTTCAAACAATATTCATAATAAACATTATAAGGATAATTCCATCTATTTTATTTATCTTTTCCTTTACTGGTTCTAATGTCAAATCCTCTAGAGAAAGATCACAGAAAGATCAAGCACCCTCCATTGCCTTAAACAAATTTCCCCTTTTTAAAAAAAATCTGTTGTACTCACCAATTTAGTTGTCAGAGTTGATTCAAATGGTTGTTAAGTGTGGCAGCTACCTAGTGTAATAGCTGCCCAAGGAGGGGCTTCAGAAAGAGAAAGAATCTGCAGCCCACCAGGAGAAAGAGTCCACTGTCTGAAAAAAACTTACCCAAATAAAAGTGAAATGGAAACACGTGTGGCTGGGTCTGCCTAAAACTGGAGGTTGCCTCAACAGCCTAACCAGCCAATAATTACTCCTCCAGTCACTTGTTGTTCTGACTGGTAAGCAGCTTTTTTTGTGGGGAAATTCATGCCCCAAAGTTGAGTGCCAAATGCAGTAGAACAGTTTGGGATGGTATAAATGAGACTCAGAGCTAAATATCAGGGGAAGGCTGAAATATCAGAAAGAGGAAGAACCACATTTAATTCTCACCGAACTGTCTTGCAACTTTCTCAGGCTCATGCCTGGTCTCTTCTGCCTGTCGCTTCTCTCAGTGGCTTCGGTTTTTGCCTGGTTTTTATGAGCCCTTATACATCATATACCATCCAGATTAGGACCAAAGGCATGTATCCTTGAACTCACAGAAATAGAAGAAGTTTTGTCTCAGGAGTTTTGGAACAAAGGATGTTGATATGACTCCTGGCTTTCCCTGTGCTGGAATTAAAGGTGTATGTAATTGACTCAGCTGTTTATCCTTGTATTAAAGGATCAAGGATTTCCTGGGCTATCTGCCTAGGACTTGACTGTGTGGTCTCTCTGATATCCCAGGATTTATTAAATATTTAATATATATTCACACCTATACTCATATATAGCTCTGTGGATGAAATAAAACATGCAGAACATATTTCATAATCACTTAATTTTGACCCTATATATCCCTCCCCCTGCTCCCAACAGTGTTTGTAACATCCAGAGCTCTCCAAACAACACCACCTTGTACAAAATTAAAGAAGAAGATCATCAATATAATTCATGAAAACAAATCATGGTCTAACATCATTAAAATGTACAAAGTAATCAAGAGCTGAAGATATGTAAAATTTCTAGCAAAGGCAGAACCCCACCATGCACTTTACCAGTCAGATCTTAGGATTCTCTCCTCTGCTCTGGCAAAACCTTGTATTGCTGCAGTCTCCAACCAGACTCATTTAATTATTGCAAGAAAAATATTGGGACCTTGGTATCTCCTGTCCATGCTGGGGAGGAGATGGGGAGATGTGGAGAAAAGAGAGTGACTGGAAGGGGTGGGAGGGGGAAGGGACCTTGAACAAGGATATACATGAATAAAAAATATGACTTTATTCATAATTTAAAAAAAGAAAGAGGAAAAAACAACAACAAAAAAGAAAGAAAATAGCTTAGTTCTCAATTGTTGTAACCTTAGACATACCACAAAGCCCATTTAGAGAATGATGGGTTAGGAAGTCTACAGTTCCCAGGTAGACTTCATTTCAAGGGAGAATGAGAAGGTCCTGGGAGAGAACCAAAACTATCTTCAAATAGCACCTGTTCTCTGAAATCTGTACACTACAGGTGCATCTGCTTACCTTGCTGGTATATTGCTAGAATAATCACTTTGGAAAATGGTCTCCAATTGCTCCAGCAGCCACTGTGTGAACCCATGGTGGTGGCGAGACCTCTGCCTATCCCTAGAATATGCATCCCTCTGCCTCTCAATGCCCTGAGGACCTGGCTCCATTTCTTCCTGCTCCATGCCATTACTATTGGTGCCACATTGTTCTCATCCCCCAAGGGACCTTGAGCACCAGGATCTAAGTGGCCTTCTCTTCCTCTCTCTGATTCTTCTTCATCATTGTCTGTTTCCAATGTTCCTACTGTAGTCTGGTCCCATGCATCTTTCTCCTTTCTTCCTTTTCCATCCTGAAAGATTATTTCTCTCCTCCATCTGGAAAAGAGGAAACACAAAGAGAAAGATCAATGTAGTGGGATTCAGGTCTTAACCAAGGAAGCCTTAGTGAACTTAGCGAATCTTAGTGACCTTAGAAGATCCAGTCCCTGATGGGGCATGGCCAGGAATAATTAAGACCTGGGAACACTGACTCACCTTCCTGTTTGTTCCTGCTTTCTCTGGGAGGAAACTGAACATCCAGTGCAAAATTTCTGACCCTCCTAGAACTGCATTAAGAATACATTGTATCCATGAGTGCTTGTTTAACCATTTAATACATATTAATTCTTATATGATATATTGCATTTGTATAATTTCAGCTATAGACCAGGGCATCAGAGCTCAGTGTGCATGAAAAGTGAGACAAAGCAATGAAGGCTGCAGAGTGAGTGGCTGTGGACCATGCTGCTCCACTCATTAAAATCTGCAGGGGCACATTTGCTTCCATGAGATCATAATAATACTAATTCAAACCAGAAATGACCATGCTGTTCTTCTTCTTCCTCCTTGATTCCCAGGCAGAGTAACCAGGTGATATCATGGCAGCAGCTTTGAGACTCCATACCCTGAATATGATCAGTGATAAAGTCTGCTTCTGCAGATATTTAATTGGAGCCCCTGACTTCCTGGGAACAGAGTGAGAACTAGGATACTCAACCTTGTAATTGATCTCCTCAGGGTTCATGGAGGTTACTGTGTATCCAGTTCTTAGTTTGTCCTTGCTTTCTGCAACACAGACAGATCCTGTGGGTTGAGATTTGAGGTGCACAAGGGACATTTGGGGGATATAATGGGCATGATGTGCTTGCAAGAAGGGTACAGTATGTAGGCACGTGGGTGTGCAAACATGGGGCATCAAGTTATGACTCAGCTGACTACTCTGGCCTTGGTAAATAAGCAGCCAGGCATAAAGGTCTCCAAAGTTGAAACAAAGGATTTCTTTACCTCCTTATAAGTCAGTTTGTACAGGTCAGCACAAACACTTCCCTGGGCAGGTACCTTATCACATCTACAGAATTTATCTTACCCAAAACCTAGTGGCCTAAGCTCACAACACTTTGTGCACACACAAACACACTCACACACACCCCACACGGCCACATACAAAAGTGGGTCTTCTGCTTTGTTTTGTTTTGTTTTCTAGACAAGCTTTCTTTGTGTAAGCCAGACTGTCCTGGAACTTGCTCTATACACTAGGCTAGCAACAAACTCAAAGAGGCCTCTGTTGGGCTGGAGAGATGGCTCAGCCTTTAAAGGCTAGGCTCACAACCAAAGAGGCCTCTACCTCGCAAGTGCTGGGATGAGAGGTGTGACATTTTAATGATAGGTTTAAAAACCAGTATTCCCCTGGAGGGATGATTGTGTAGATGCTGCCCAGCCCTGGCTCAGGCTGTAAACCTTCACCACCCTCCCCCTGCACGTTGGCTTAGAGGTTGGATGGATCTCTTTATATTTCCTCTTTTCTGTCTGAGAAGGCAGTAGTGGTCTTGAAGTCTAGAGAGGGGGATGAGTCAGGAGAACAGTGTGACCTTCTGCAAGTAACTGCAGCATCAGTAGAGGCAGGGATAAAGGGAAAGTGGAGATCTAGGGGGAATGTCCGTAATACCTCACCTTGGCAAGAGGAACCATGAGGACAGTGGCCCTAGAACTAGGAACCCAGGATCAGCAAGAGCAGCCAGTCCTTGAGAACATAAAGATTCTAACACTTGAGGACAGACAGCCTCCTCACCACTATAACAGCTTCATGTAGTCACAGCTGTGGGCACCGGAGAGCATTCTCCAAGAAACTCACTAAGAACAGCTTGTGGGCACAGTAAGCAAATTGCACTGCCTGGTGTCCAGGCTACAGGGAACACGTGCTAATCCAACATGGTGTTAACTCTATACATGTCCCTCACCCTCAGCCTGAAAATAAAAGTAACTACAGGGCTCCAGGCTGCCCATCTGCAGTGGAATTATGCTAGTAATGTAAATATTTGTCCCGCCTATGGGTTTAATAAAAGCTGATTGGCCAAAGGCAAACAGGAAGTGTGAGCGGGGCTACTAGGCTAAGAAAACTCAGTAACATCTCAGAGAAGACACAGATGCCAAACACAGAGACAGAAGTCAGCCACAGATGCCAGAGTCACCAGAGCTGCCAGGAAATGCAGAGGAAATGCTGCTCTGAGATAAGGTACTGAGCCACAGGGCTGAACATGATGGGTTGAGTTCAGATGAATTAGCAAATTTTATGCCTGGGCCCTAGGTCATTCAGCATACACAAAATTAATATAAGCCTGTGTGTAATTATTTGAGGCTAAGTGGGGCCGAGAGTGAGACTAAACCTTTTCTCCAGGCCCAGAATGTCTGGGCCAGAACCATTTACAATACCCATCCCTCTTCTAGTTGTTGGGGAACAGAGTCATAGTGGGAAGCATGAATATACTTTCTTCCTGTGTTCTACTGAATCAAGTTGAAGGCTTTTGAGCAATACCTAATGTCCGTCATTCTAAATATTATCCTATACAAACTAGACTGAGAAAACTCAAGGCTTGCTGGGATGATGGTAAGAGTCTGCCTTTGTTTTAAAGCTTTACTAAATCATTTAATATCCTCTCTCTCTCCCTTTCCCCCTCCCTCCCTGTCTCTCTCTCCTCTCTCTCTCTCTCTCTCTCTCTCTCTCTCTCTCTCTCTCTCTCTCTCTCTGTGTGTGTGTGTGTGTGTGTGTGTGTGTGTATCTGAATGATGTATGTATGGATGCCTCTGAAATCCAGAAGACAGACTCAGACACCCTGGAGCTAGAGCTACAGGTAACTCCTACCTTGTATCCAGGGAGCCTACTGACTTAAGTACTGGGTACTAGGAACTGAATTTGAGTCCTCTGGAAGAGCAACAAATGCCCCTGATAGCTGAGCCATTCCTCCAGTCCCTAATTTAGACCTGAGGAAGGGAACCTACTCTGTCCACTCCTTTATTATGTCTGCTGTTTTCCTGCTGTTACCTAGCATCACAATGCTACATGAAAAATTTTGAAACATCAGAGGTTCAGGAGCCCAATTCAAACTTCATGTCATTTTAAGTTATGTTTTATAAATAATTCTCCAGGATAGAAATGCATTCATGAAATTTTCTGGTTCCTTCTTGTTGCAATACATGCTAAATGCTTTAGGTCACATGTTCTAAATCTTCCTAATTCTGTGCCCTTCATAGAGACCACCAATCATTTTGGTTGCTATTTCATAATTTTACTATGATTATGAGTCATAATACAATATCTGTGTTTTTGATAATCTTAGTAAAAGTTGGTAGACCCCAAAAGGCAAAAGAGGTTAAAATTTGCAGATGAGAACTATTTCTTTAGGTTAAGAAATATGATTGTGAAGTTTCCACTTGACTCTGCTCATCATAGTTTCTTGATGCAAACATAACTGAGCATAGTTTTCCTGAGGTATGACTTTGTCGTCATGTACACATCCATACATAGATACATTTACAGACATAGTCACATGGAGAAACATCTGTATCCAAAGCCCTACCATTGCATCAGTCCATTCCCTAGAGAGGAGAGAATCTGCAGAATATAAGAATAATTCCAAAAATATGGAAAGCATAAAAAAGAAAGTCCAAAATATTTCACAAAGCCAGGGACAGCCAGAAAGAGAAACACAAGTAAATTGTAAGATTATTTTATTGATGAGTAAGAGATTAAAAACAAAAAAAACCCAAAGATCAAACACTAGAATCGATGCCTAAAACCTAAGATAATGTAGTGATTACCTTAAGAGCATTAACACAATTCACATTAGCAAATTTAGAAGCAATTCATAAGCTTCAAGAAGAAATATATTTGACAGAGAATGAATTCTTTGACAATCTTTTTTCTGCATATGACATAGTATTCCTAATGTTGGGCCATCATCTACAACCATGTGCTCAGCATTATTAGGGACAGGTGACATTCCCTGACATATCTGTGTCCAGGTTGGCCCTCTTATGAGCCCTTTGTGGCTCATAGGACAGGATACACTGACCCCTGCCCTGCCCACTTAGTCACAGCTCACTACATCATTTTTCTTTCTCTGCACAGCACTGATGGCCTGAGCTTTAAAGTCATCAAATCATAATCATGTCTTGTGCATGAAAGTCAGAATATGCCACCTAGCTCTCTCTCTCTCTCTCTCTCTCTGTGTGTGTGTGTGTGTGTGTGTGTGTGTGTGTGTATGTGAGAGAGAGTGTGTGTGTGAGTGTGTGTGTGTGTGTGTGTGTGTGTTTGTGTACTCTGTCATAAAGTGAGTCCCTCACTGAACCAGAAAATATGGACATGTCCTGGGTTCTCCATTTCAAACTTTCCATTAGATACATCATGCTGGAGGGTTTTTTTCATAAACCCACTGGCATGCCATATCCCACACAAAGGCTCTGGAACATTCTTACCTAACCATTATGGCTTGTTGTACCCAGGCCATAGGTCCACTTCTGATCACAGGCCTCATCCTACAGGGCCTCAGTAAGGACTCTTCCTACTTGTTTGTGAGCAACACATGGTTGAGAGAGACACAAGTGGATATATAGAGAGGTCAGGACTGGTAGTTGGGTGGGCAGACATCTAGAAGAATAATATAATAAAGAAGGACAGGGTGTGGTGGATGTTTGATCACCAGGGAGGGGTCCTAGATATAGATGGCAGAGGTGTATGACCCAAAGAGGATCTGGAGAAAAAGTTGGGGCCATGTTCCAGTAGAAACAATTCATGGCTGGGGAGATAGTGTACAAATAGTGGATGCTATGGGCAATTAATTCACATGTTTCTTAGCTATCAGAACTGTTTTAGCTAAGTATGCACTACAAATTTTTAGTAAATTAGCACAACTGAATACTTTGATATCCCTGTTTGATCATACATTGACTTGAATATTTGCAACATTATCCTACGCCCCTACATGACTTCACAGAAGTTCTTGTAAAGGACAAAGATGTTAAATAACATGAATTACTGCATAAATATCTATGCATTCACAGATAGGTATTCTACATGTATATAATTAGAAAGTATATGCTGTGCACAGACTTTGGCTTTGCACACGGAATATTAGAAGCTTATGGTTGCTTTGGTTTTCAGTGTCCACCAGGAAATCACTTTCTTTCCAGGAATGGGCAAGAAACAATAGCTGGTGTGTAGCTCCTCTCCCATCCAATCATGAAGCCAGTGACCACCATCATAAAAAGACAGAAAAGATACACCTACCTAAAAAGACCCAGAACAACTGGTCCAAGACCTGAATTATACTAAAGATGGACTGCCCTGTCCCATGCTTTCTCAGATTTCCTGACCTGCATTTTGGCTTCAGGCACAATCATGTTTCTGGCAAGTACCTGTGTGTGTAGAGTAAAGCACAAAGTCAAGGTCATGAGAAGAGTCCCAGGCTGTAAATGGTGTGTGCTTGTATCAGCCTGTCTACTGTTCATCTCTCAAGAACTGTTTTCTAAGAAACCGAGCATGGTGCTGAAAGGATTCACATCATCACTATGTGTTGTGTTGTGTTGTACATTGGTGGTCAAGACAACTTTACATAGTTTACACAAAAAATTTTAATGCAGTACTTTGTAAAGGAATACAAAGGCAAAATCTATGATGGAGGTGTTATGTAAATTTAAATCATAGGAATATGTTTGAAATGTGTGTAAGGCTGCATAATGTGAACATCATACTCTCCTGTCTCTGTTTCTTCTATATTTTGTTTAGTACCTAATACAAACACCAGGCAGAATTGGGGTGAGGGGATGAAGGGGAGAGAATGAGATAAAATAGAGAACATAAAAAATAAAATCTTCCCTATGTCACAGGACACAATCAAGATTATGTAACCAGAAATGATGGTGGTGGGCACCTATAATTCCAGCTTCTTGGGAAACTGAGGCAGAAGGGTCACAATAAGACCTGAATGGCATCAAGTTTATATTCAAGGTCACCCTAAGGAAGTTAAAGTCCCTTTCTCAATCAGTAAGAAAAGGCCTCAACAACTCTGCTATTTCTATTTCTATTACTTCAAAACAAGAGACAACACAGGCTCAAGACCAAGATTAACATGGTTTATATTCACCTAGATGCCAAAGACAGCCCATTTAAAAAGAACCAAGGACTCCTTTAATATCAACTAAGAAATGGATGTCTGTGCCCATAGATTTAGCAGACTTTCCACGGCTTCAAAACTCACTTCAGACAAATGAAAAGTAAAAAGAAAACCACAGCATCTGAAAAACATATTTGAAAATAACATTGTCACAATCTCTTACCCAATAGGGTAGCTAATAAAATCAAGACGCAAATAACTAGTGCTGGTGTGGAAGGAAAGGAAACAGAAGCCTCTAGATTGTGGGTGGAAATATCAACTCATTCACTAGATAAGAAAAAAGTCATCAGAAAAGGCTCAATCCAGTACATCCATTGTACATAGGTGAGACTAGAATCCTGGAGCTGAAGAGGTATTTGTTTCCACAAGTAACAACAACCCCACCACAGGAGCATGAGGCAAAACAACCTTGAGCTCCTAAGAGACGGGATTCTAAAACAATCAGAGTATGTTGTTACAATGATTAGACATTCAGACCCAAAAGGATAAGAACACCAGCAGAATCTGTACCTGAAAAGCCCAAAAACTATGACAAATCAGAAAATCAAAAAGAGGACAAAAGGCTTTCAGAGTACTCCTGTCTTCCAAAGGAAGAAAAGACATGTCAGATTCTGGGGTGCCAGAAGAAGGGAATTTTGATAGAATTTATAAGGAGGAATTGACTTCTAGATCTGTGTCAGACAAATCATAAAAATACCTAAATAGTTGGCATTTAAGCATTATAAAATATCAGAATAGTTTGAGGTCCTACAAAATTTCCAATTTGCCATGATGCACCCCAATTGAGACTTGAGAGTACAGAGTGACAAGAGCAGTAAGCACATGTGTTTTACTCATTCACCACTGAATGAATACATTAGTCTTGAGGCAAACATTGACCCCAAAGCCACAAAGCACCTTGTCCACTCCCATCATGAATTAGAAGCTACCTGTGGTTTGGAAATTAATGAGGAGGACAGGACCCAAGAGAAGTAAAGGCCATGGTCAATATGAACATTATCCCATGGATTCAAGGACTGCTCCTGGTGCAAGCCACTTACCTTAAGAGCAAATTTATGTACTGGGTTTCTTGGAAAATATTCTTTATTTCCTGAACCTTAGATTGTGTGAAGTGGAAATGGATTTGGCACCTGCTAGGTCGGGGTCTTGGAACCTCAGCCAGCTCAAAAGTTGGCTCATTTGGGTCTGTCTATCCCCATTGGCCCTGGTTTGTTCTGGTCACTATCATGACCCAGGCTGTTGTAAGGGTGAATGTAACCTCCTTGGTTAGGGTTGCCCTGTCGGCTCTCACTGTCTTCCAGGCTTAGATCTCATTCATGGATACTGCCACCTGTTTCAGTTGCTGCCCAGTGTTGAGGTTGGGGACCACTGTACACCTCATAGTCCCCAAAATGATAGTAGAAGTTGCCATTGTAATTTTGGAGGTGTGCCGTGACCACCTGTCTTCTCTAGGCTGGAGACTTTCTCCCTCTGGTCTTTCGAGGCAGACTTGTCCTGCGGGCTTTCAGAAAGTTGCTGCCACAAAAGCTCAGGTTATTCTATCTCAAGACTGCTATTGACTTTCTTGTGTGCTTCCTACCACAGTGGGTGGGCCTCAGAAAAGAGAATGAGCTAGGATGTGGCCCAAAGAATGGGGTATGGGGGAAAATCCTTAAAGTACCATTAGGAGACCTTCCTACATCTGCCCTCTTGCATGGGCAGTACACTTGAATCCCACAGAAGACACTGGTAACAGGGCTATGAAAAACTGTAAACTGATTTTAGCATCAAGTGTGGGATAGACAAGAAACAGTCACAGGAAGCAATGAGCCTTGGGCAAAAGAGGAGAATTTCTCATCTTCCCAGACCCCACATTTCTATGTCTGTGTGATGCAAGGCAGTAATGGAAAATTGAGTGGACATGGTCAGCTCTGTGTTTTTCTGATTCAAGAATCTTCAAGTACTCCAAAAACATGTGCCATTCACGGACATGCACCTTCAGCACTGGCATTTTGGTCTTATTTAGTAAACATGATAATGCAAAAAACCTAATGCAACCCTTGAAAAAGTAAAAAATACGCTAGAATGCCAGTAAAGACTCTACATTATAGTCCTTAGAAAAGATCCTGACCAGTGCAACATACTCTTAATGCTGACACTGAATGGGTACCTACAATCTTTGTGTTGTAGTAAAAACTACTTCAGGGTTGAGGGTGCATTAATACAATAAACTGGTCAGAGAAAATGCCAGAGAAGCTGAAGAAATGTAATATTTTACTTTGGTTAGCTTTGTTTCCTTTGTGTTTGTGACAGTCTCTTATGTATCCCAGGCTAGGCTTAACCTCATTTGTCATATACTATGTTGATCAGGCTGGCTCAGTGTTGTAGTACTCATCCCAAGAATCAAAGTAGTGCAGACAAATGTCTGATTTTTGATTGATTAATTAATTAATTTTCAAAAATCATTATAAATGAAGGCTAAGTTGTAGCATGTCCAGACAACCCCCAAAATTATAATTCTATTTTATAACAGCTATCTGAACCCATAAATATGAATGACATGAATAAAAATAAGACACTCTTGTCAAATCAAATAATGCTAGATATTAGATATATGAAGCAGGCCATGATTTTGAGACAATATTCACACTTTTATAGAAGGTTGGACATGGAGCATAGCTACTTCTTGTTGAAAGGGCTTGAGAGAAAGTTCCAGAAGTTAAAAACTGGCCATGCATGGTGGTAAGCTTAGAAAATCCTCCAAGTTGTAAAGTTCTTGAAACATAACAAAAAGCCAGCTGCAAAATAAGAATCTCAGAGTCCCTGTATGTGGAAGCTGCCACTTTAGGAAGTCCAGATGCCCAAGGAAGGTCACTAGAAACAGAACATGGTGCCTTCAGGAGAAAATGCTAAGAGGATTTTGAATAACAAGGTGAAGGGATGTTTACAAAATTTCCTAAATAATCAGCTAGAAATCTTTTGTGCTCCAAAGGTGTCAAGGAAAGTTCTTTTCCTTAGACACAGATCCAAGCTAGTCCTCTGTATTCAGCCAAATTGAAACATAGAACCCTTTCAACAGGTGTATTTATATAGTTTCCCAAAATCTTTTCTCTTTATGAAGACACCCTCTCACAGACACCCTCAAAATGGTCCTTTGCACAGCACTGTGAGCTACATAAAATCAAAGCCTTATTGAATTGATATAAAGGTCAGTGAGAACCTGAAGCAGGCGGGTGGTCACCTACAGCATGCCTCAACACAATCTGAACCTACTGCTGGATACCAATGCTGTGTAGCAATTTCTTAAGAGATTAAACATTCCAGCTTGGAGGAAAGCTTCTGAAGAACTAAGACATGCCAAAGATCAGAGAAAGATTTCATAATACAGCAGGGATTGTGAAGACACATGACTAAAATCCCAGAGAGTTTCACCTGGGCTTAGTAGGTTTTGTTCACCTTTCCTCATAACTCCCCAGGAACAGTGTCAACAGCACAACTCAGTTCCACACTGAGGACTCCAGGATGAGGGTTCACAGTCTGCTGAGGCACAGGATGCCCCACACTTGTTCCATGCCTGGAGCATCAGCCCCTCTAAAATGACTATTGTCATTGGATGAGGCAGCCAGGTTCTCAAAGAGGTCAGGTGATAACATTTTATACATGTAATATTGGTGACAATGCCAGAATAGGACTCAAGAAAATAATTCTTTTTGGACCATCACAAGTGCAGCTTCAGGATCCATCCTCCCATGCCCTCAGGCTCCCAATGAATGCATCTCTCTTCCTCTTTACTTCTCCCCTCTTAGTGCCCATGGTGCCCAGTACTTGTTGACTACCCTAAGAAAAGATAATTGCAACATACCCTCCAGAAGGTTTATGAGATTATTCTAGTAATGTAAATATTTGTTCCACCTTTGGATTTAATAAAAAGCTAATTGACCAAAGGCAAACAAGATGTGTGGGTGGGGCTACCAGGCTAAGAAAACTCTGAGTACAGGAAGAACAGAGGCAGATACCAGAGAGCCACCAGAGAGAGCTGCCACAGACACAAGGAGGAGACAGCAGCAGACTCAGAGGAAAGAAGCTGAAATGCTGCTATGAGAAAAGGTACTAAACTGCATAGTTGAACAAGATGGGTTAGTACAGATGAAGAAATTAGCAAATTGCATGTCTGGGCGCTATGTCATTCAGCATAAAATAACAACATACTGACAATACACCACTTTTTTTTGTTGAAATAGTCACAGGGAAAGAAAGGTTATCATGGCCAGTATGGGTGGCCAAGTCATTAGAGGCAGGGGCAGGATACAGGACATCAGGCTTCCCAACAGAGATGGCACTCAGGTGCTGCTCCAAAATCTTCAGGGATTGTTGTTCTGGGGAGCATTGTTGTTGGTGCATTGGAAAACATTGACATTCTACTATTTCTGCTGAAAATGGCTCTCCTGATTCAAAACCAAATCTACAACCAGAAGAAAGGGTTGCTTTAGTATATTGAACTGTTTCATGACTGAAAAACACATACTGTATCTTTATATCCTCACTCTGTTTTACTAACATTTTAGAACCTAGCCTGGCTGTGTTAGTCTCTGGAATTCCCTGCGATGCAACTTCAGAGTCTCACCCTGCTGATACACTTCTCTGCTGGACAACAACATCACAAGATGTAGAGACCATCCAAAATATAATTGTTTTGAATACAGACCATCATGTCAACTTCTGGCACACTCATCCCTCTTGCGAGTTATTTTCAGGAATGAAAAAACTCCAACATTTAGCCTTTATGATGGAAATTAGTGTTTCATACATGTCCTATTTGCTTTTGCAATGTTTGGGGCTCACTAATGTGTACATACACATACACTATTCTTCACACATACTTTGATACTTGCCTTAGCAACATGCATTTTTTAGGAATGAAAATTAAGGGTAATCCCCAAACACAGGTACCTAGTCTATGTTCTTTTTTTTTTTTTTACATGTTACATATTATTTATTGTCCCTATTAACTGGGTTAATTGAGCAATATAAGAAGCAAAACCGCGGGACCGGTGCTCTCTGCAGCGTCCCAGCACACTCTGGAGCAGGGGGCAGCTGAACTCTGCACCTGGCCACACCCACAGCTCCTGCTGCTGCTGAGGGTATCTGCAAGGATCCCTACTGCGACCCCGAACTGAGTGAACTGAGCAAACCAACTGCAGGGGTCTCTGAGGGG
>PVIH01017284.1:19103-42466 GCA_004025045.1 Sigmodon hispidus | reverse complement strand
GACCACACCTCCAGCAAGACCACACCTCCAGCAAGACCACACCTCCTACAGAACCACCAACTGAAAAGCAAGCTGTCAAATACACATGATTATAAGGGACATTCTTATTTGAACCATCAAAAAATTAATTGAATATGAATATGAGCAGAAAATCTGTTACCGGGCACTCCTCTAATTATGGCTTTATAAGTAAGCAGTCCAGTGTACTGGGTAAACTAATGCTGTGCTGGCAAATGATCCTAATTTGAAATATTGAAAGAGATTAGATGCTAACTATAAAGTACCTAGAAATTAGAAAGAAATGTTACTCTATGTTTTTATCTACTAGTGCTCCTCTGTGACAGGCTATCATGGTGGAGCTCAGGCTGTTCTCAAACTCATTGTGTAGTTTAAGAACTGACCTTCAACACATCATCTTCTTGCCTCAGCTTTCCAATTACTTACATTTGCAAGCCAGTGTCACAATGCTGGGTTCATATCTACTATCTTAAAAGAGCTAGACTCTGGTGTTCCCAACCTCCCGAATGATGTGATATCACTGTGTTACAAAGAAATAATTTCTAAAATAGGCTTCTAAAGATTATGACATTTTCTCTGAAAGTTATGTGTCTCTCACACACATTTACGAGCCAGTTGTTTTTGTAAAATTATCCAAATCAGATGGAAACAGTTCTGTCCTGTCCTGGCTTTTCTTTTGGCCAGTTAGTAGGTGGGAGAGAGAGAGTAATATATAGTACCAATATATCTACAGCTATTTGTTAAATTACTAAAATTACTATGGCATTAACATAGCATTACACATTTTTTAATGACTAAGACCTGGATGTGCTGACTTACATCTATAATTTCATTACTAATGATGATACTGAAGCAGGATGATCACCATTAGCTCAAGGACAGCCAAGGTTGCACAGTGAGGCCAACATGGCTAAGAGGACATTCTTAAAAAAAAAAAAAAAAAAAAAAAAACCTTTATTTATTTATTTGCCTTGGTGTTTTGCCTGGAACTGGAACTACAGACAGTTGTTAGCTGCCATGTGGGTGCTGGGAATCGAACCCGGGTCCTCCAGAAGAGCAGACAGCGCTCTTAACCGCTGAGCCATCTCTCCAGCCCCCTAAGAGGACATTCTTAATAAAGTGACTACTAAGGTATAATTTTTATCAAGTACTAGCTAGACTAGACTGATTATTGTACAAAGTTTAGCACACAACCAAAAGGAGGAATTCTTAATGACAAATGATAAAACAAAAAAGCCTGCCACAGACATTCATGATTAAATGACTGTGTCCATCACCATATGGGGTTCCTTATGGATTAGGTTAACTGATACATGGCAGCCAAAACCCCTTTCTCAAATAGGTGTTCTGATGACCTGTGGTGGATGATGTACAATAAAGCCATATTGGTGGTGGTAATCCAACACAGTAATGATCTAATGTATTGATAGGAGTTTCATGGGCAAACAAAGAAAAAGACCATGGAGGAGGAAACGCTGCCTTTACACACAAAAAAAGAGACCATGGAAAAGACAGGGCCATTCCCTGAGCATAGGCCCAGGGTTTTGTGACCGCAGTGTTGACATCTACTAGCCTGCACATGAGGATTCGTAAGGAAGTTTCTTACTCCAAGTATAGAGCTGTACCTAAAATAAACTTGTTCTGCACACCACTGGGCAGATGTTTACACTAAGTCACTACTTACTTACCAAGACAGAACATTCTCCAGCTGTTGACAGTTCTGAGGGTCATAAAGTCATTTTTCTTGCAGTAAACCTAACTACCTTAGAATTGACAATTGGTGTTTTCCTCAAGAATTTGAAGAACAGATTGTAATGACCCCTAAACCATGAGGAACAGACTCATTTCCCACGTCAACTCCTTTGTTTTAGTAGATGACATATAGTCCAACAATTTACCTTCTCAGTAATTGTGGCCATTATTGTGTCTTGCACCCCAAATTTCACAGTGAATGATACCAAAACGAGTTAAAGATGATGGAGTAGATAAGACTCTATTCAACATATATAGTCTGAAACCTTTGGAATACATGTGATTTGGCCATGCTCAACATGATGGGACCTAATGGAAGACAAAAAAAGAGACAATCTTAATTTTCAAATAACTGGGTAAGTAGAACTCTTTTACTAATTGAGCTTAGACACAGAAAACACAGTAAACTGGTAAGGGCACTAAAATAGGATGTTTTTCCAAAGTAAAGCTTCCCTTTAGCACAAACCTGTGTGGTTTTGACCAATTTCTCATTTTAAACAGTGGAGTTTTTTAAGACCAAGTAATAATGTATTTAATTACTTGAGAAAATAACCTAATAAACAGTATTGCATGTAAATTCAAGCATTATTCAAACACATTTCGAATACTGAAGTTTCAAATGGAACACTTTATTTACGTTAGTGGTCTTTGTTAACATGTACACACTGACACACTGATTGTTCTGCACAGAACAAATGATGTCTAGATAGCCCAAAGGGAAATTCAACATTTAAAATATATTAGTTTTAGTATTGTAGGCAGTTACATACACATCACTTACAAAGCTATTACTGATCTGTCCAAGGAAGCAGAGTGGTGTAGAGGGAAGAAACTGTTGTATGCATTCAAGAGAGACATGACTGAGATCTCAACATGAGAAAGCTGACAAAACATGGATTTTTGCTGTGAAATTTCTCTGCAAAATATGGACCAAAGTCTGTCAATGGGCAGTAAATGGCAGTCAATCTTTCCCACTTTATGGTGCAGAGGCATCAATGAAATCACTTAGTCCTTCTCTGGGACCAGTTTCAGAACTTTGCCAATTGCAATTGTCTTACCCTCATCTCTTAAAGTAAAACGACCCATTTGAGGGAAATCTTTAAATGTTTCCAGGCAGATAGTTCCGGCTGTCCTTAATCGGGCGATACACACTTGGTCTTGTTTCACAAAGCGGGGGCGTGTCTTGCTTTTTTCTCCTGATTTCTTGTCTACCAAGGAGATTAAGGCTGTTATCTCAACTTCCTCGATACAAGTATGAATGTGAAGCACCGCATTATAACCTGGGCAGATGATAGATTTGTGCTCAATAATCACAATCTGAACATCAAATGTGCGTCCAGAGTGGCAAAGGTTACTAGGTTCACATAGTATGAAGCCTGGGAGAATCTCTTCTTCTTCGATTCCCTTCAGTCTGATCTTGAGGTTTTCACCTGGGGCTACATAATCAGTTTCCGCATCATCAGAAACTATTCCTAGAACTTCCACATTGTGCTTGTTTGGCATCATCACAAGCTGCTGCCCTTTATAAATGGATCCCGATTCCAGCTTTCCCAGGACCACGGTGCCCATGTCCTTGTATTTATCCACAATTGGCAACCTAATTGGTCCATCAATGGATCTGTTGAAGTTTGGCAAACTATCCAAATATGGAATAAATGGCAATCCAGTGTACCAAGGGCAGAAATCTGACTGCTCTTTAATATTTGCTCCTGTCAGTCCTGAGCAGGGCATGAAGTGAATGTCCTTTTTTGGACTGAAGCCAACTTTTTTCAAAAAGGGCACCAGTTTTTCCTTACATTCTTCATATCGTTCACTGCTCCAATCTACCGTAGGATCATCCATTTTATTAATAAGCACTATTAAGTATTTTACCCCTGCTGTTTTGGCCAACATCGCATGTTCTCTCGTCTGTCCACCTTTTTCAAATCCAGTTTCAAATTCACCTTTCCTGGCAGAGATGACCAGCACAGCCAAATCGGCTTGAGAAGCACCACCAATCATATTTGGGACAAAACTCTTGTGGCCAGGGGCATCTAAAATTGTGAAATGTTTCTTTTCTGTTTCAAAATATGCACGACCCACTTCCACTGTTTTACCCTTGTCTCGTTCCTCTTGATTTGTATCTAAGGCCCAGGACAAATACCAAGTCTCTCTATTCTTCTCCTTAGCTTCTCTTTCGTATTTCTCAAGTGTCCTTCGGTCAACCATGCCAGTCAAAAACATTATTTGTCCTCCAATGGTTGACTTGCCAGCATCTACATGCCCAATGAACACCACATTTACGTGTTCTTTCTTAGGAGCACCTGACGGTATGATCACAGATTTTGATTTCCTTATTTCCTCCTTCTCCTCCATCATTTCCTTGCCACTTTCTTCTGGGGGCCCTGCATCTCCCAAAGAATCCCCAGGCTTTGCTTCACTTACTTCTTTAAGCTCCCACGATTCTTCTAGGGCCATCTCCACCTCTCCATTTTCTACAACAGGTTCTGAAAGTTCCATGGTGACAGCTGAACTGGAACCTTCCCACGACACTAAAGGTCCATCTTTGGAAGGTTCCACAGGTGCTCCCCATCCCAGCCTTTTACCTTGAGGGTCTCCGGCGCCGGTGCAGGTTTCGTCGCTGCTGTAGGTTGTGGGGGCGGGCGGCTGGGCCGATCCCGGCAGGAAGGACTGCACGAACTCCGAGGTGCTTACGCTAGGCACGAAAGGTTTGGCGTTGATGTTGAGCTGACTGCTGAAGGCCATGCTGAGATGCTGGCGCTGGGCCTCCGCTTCCGCTGCCTCGGCCGCTGCCGTGGCCGCAGAGGCGATTCCATCCCCACTCGGAGCCGAACTCGGGGCTTCCATGTCCACCTGATCCCAGCAGTCGGGAGCTGAGTCGCTGCTGCTGCCGAGATCCATGGTCTGAGCAGCCAGGGTGCGGCGGAGAAGGAGGGAGGTAGGCAGGTCAGAACGAGCTGTTTCCACCGATGGTGGTAAGGCAGAACAGCCAAGGGCCACGGGATAGCTATGCGAACCTTAGCGGCGCGGGGGCTGCTAGGCACAGATGCTGCATCCACAGCTGCTGCGGCGGTGGCGGCGGCAGATATGGCCGCTCAATGCTCTGCTCCTGTGTGTAAGCGAATCTCCTCCCCCAAATCCCAATCACTTCCGACTCCTCCACCCCTGACCCAACGCCTGTGGTGAATTGACCCCTCGCTGCCATCCGTAGGTTTGTCCCCTTTAGTTCTCAGACAGAAGCTATGTCCATATGTCCAAAAGTGCCGTTTTTAAAATGACATTTTCTGTTGACTTTGGTTCATACGATGTGGGAGAATGATTTGACCACGTCCCAATGGTTAAACCTGAGATACACCTGACTTCAAATTCTGCTAAAATTTTCACGTATAAGGAAAACTCCTATTGAATACATAATAAACAAAATGGGCATCCCAAATGGGGAAATAAATAGTTGCTTAGACGAGATTTATGAAATGTACAAAAATAATAATTGCAACTTATGATCATTTATTAATTTGAAATCCAGGGGCTTTTTTGTTACTACTGGTGCCCTATCAGCTTCCATTTTAGGGATAGGATTAAAGGTCTTTTTAAATTTCCAAGGAAGGCAATGTTTCAACAGTGTGTTCTAGTAATTTCATATGCAAGCACCTGGACTATAGCTGGCAGGTCACTCTGGACTAAGGCCACTTGAGCTTTTCCAACTAACTGTATTCTGGGTGTAGCTACCCTCTTCACCAGGACTTCTCCAAGAGTATATTTTAGAATCACCTGCCATGATCTTTCAGCTTCATTCTGAGAGCCTGAAGCCAGAACTGGGGTTACAGTAAGAATCAATGAAGTTGTGGTATTTCAAAGAAATTGTGGCTGTAAGATCAATTAAAGCAATTACAACCTCTGAGGTGGGGAAAAAAAATCCTTAAGGCTCTAATCGATAGACTGTCACCTATAAAAAGGTTGACATTTTATCTAAATCTTCTCAATAATATTGTTTGTAAATTATCTTACAGCAAATAAAGATAGGGAAACAGGAGATAATACAATTTGCTTTTCCTAGGTGGAGTTCTGGACATTTATTTTAAATCAACTCAACAACCAAGTAAGACAATACAAACCAAGTAAATGACTGGTAATTTGAGACCTGCGGTCTCCATACTTTATGGGAATATCAGGGTCCTTATTCAATTTAGAGCTGCCACAGTTGTATGCTATTCCTAAGCCTTAGATATCCCTTCATTCTTTTTTCATGGGTAATGATTTAGTTCCTTCATTTATTGTGAACCTTGGATATGTTTCTTGAAATGGGCTTAGGAGAATCTGTCAAAGTTTAGGGCACTGTTGTCACATAAATCAATTTATTCAAATAAACAGGGCAGATTTAAGTCTTTGCCTTTTTCTGAATCAACTGATTTAGTCATAAAAATATTAGCAAGATTGCTGCTTGGGGTGTCTGTTAGAAAACATAGGGTGCTCTGATTTTATAACTTTAAAAAACAAATAGTGGATGGATGTCCTTATAGGCTGTCATTCATAGGGTTCAGAAAAAGAAAAGGCAGTTATGGCTTCTGAGAGGTCAAATGAGTCTTTTCCAAGGCTAATACTCCTGATAGGTTGTCCAGTCTGAAGTGGTCAGCCCTAAATATGTATATACATGAACAACACTAAGTGAACTCAGTAGGTTGTGTATGTGTGTGTGTGTGTGTGTGTGTGTGTAATAATAATGATTAAAGAAGAAGATATCAAGAATTTGAGAGTGAGTGTAAGGGACATAAAATGAGTTAGGGGAGGCAAAGGAGGAAGAAATGATAAAAGTACAATACTTATGTATGAAAGTCTCAAAAAATGTAAAAAGCAAATAAACAACATATGATCTTAAAAATATTTTATAAAAGGGAAACACACCTATAACTAACATATAAATCAATGAATGGATTTTCTTCTAAAACCACAGACATTGTGGTACACACATGTAATTTTAGGATTTTGGAAGTGAGGATAAGAGAATCAGAAGTCCAAGGTCAATTAGGTACCTCAGGGAACTGGTTAGAGAAGAGAATCCTCTAAGGAGGGGGAAATAAAATATTACTGTTCCACAGAGACAAGGGTGAACATTGAAATCTTTTTTCTCTCCCACTATGTTCAATACTATAAATTTCTTCATAGACTCTTCTTTAATAGTATCCTACAAGTTTAGATGGCATTTCCATTTTTATTTAGCAAAAAAAAATGTAATTTTCCAATTTATCTTATGTTCCATAAGTTAGAGGACTTAGTTTCCAAATTGTAGGGATTTTCAATAATCATTTTATTATTGATTTATAACTGAAATCCACTTTTGTCTGAGAAAATAGGTGTATGATTTGAGGCCTTGAATTTCAATGAATTTATTTCATTCCTTATAATATGGTTTATATCAGCAAATAGTCTATGTGTATTAGAGAAAATGTGTATTATAATATTGTTGTGGAATGTTATATATTCAATTTATGTCTCTGATGATTTTCTGCTTATGTTGAAAATCATTGAAAAGTCATTGAAATCCCCAAATATACTTAATGATCTTAATATATATTTCCATCTTCAGTTCTATCAGGTTTACTACAAAGAGTTTGATACTCCTTTAGCAGGTATGTAAGCATTTATGATTTGTGTGCTCTTATTCGTTTAGGCAAAGTTTTACAATATACTCCAGTCTACTAGAACTGATTATTCTCCTGCCTGGATTATTCTCCTGAGACACCATGTCTTCTTATTAAATTGATTGCTTTATGACTATTGAACATTCTTCTTTTATCATACTCTTTCCAACGTTCTTATGGTATAGTTAGTATGGAGTATCTTTATTAAAGCTTTTATTTTTATCTTATTTGCATGTTCAAAAATAGGTGTATTGATTTGCCTAAGGGCTTTGTGATAGAGCTCTAACCTAGCACAAATGAGACTCTGCATATGAATCCTACTACCACAAAACAAAAACAATGGCAACAACAATTCAAAACTAAGTGCAGCCCTTGTAGACAACACTTGTCTTTTATCTGTTTTATTTTATCATGTTCTGAATGTCAATGGTGTCTAATATTTTCTTATTTGAATTGTTCCCATTGAGAAATGCAGTGCTGTTATTTTTGTTTCTCTGTACTTAATGTACCTTTCATCTCTTAGTGCTTTTAACATTTTCTCTTTTTTTCCTTGGCATTAAGCAGTGATTAACTATCATGTAAATTCCCAGTTTTTATTAGTGTCCTCTTTCCTCTCTTTCCATTTTTCAATAGTGTCCTCTTTCCTCTCTTTTAGGCTATATTTTTCTGATACATACACACACACATATGAAATACATACATACACATGTATGAAATCTAGAATTCACAAATGACAAAAATCATGGAATTCTTTCTGGCTTTAATTTAGTTCAGTTAATAGGATGATCCTAATTTGCATCCATTCTCTAACCATTAAGGATACAGCTCAGTGGTAGAGTGTTTCCTTAGCATGTATGAAACCAGGTTCAGTACCTAATGCTGCAAAAGAGATTAATCATATTTACTGTTTCTTTCAGCACTGAGCCAACTGTATGATAAAGACTTGATAAGCATAAACTATCTAAAATTTAGTCTTTGCAGTTAAATGGTTTCTTAATTGCATTTCAAATTCATGTAATTTTCCGGCATTTTTTCTTATCATTTGAAATATATCATCTCACTGTTTTGTGGTATTCGTTATTCTAATAAAAAGCCTGTTGACAATATTAAGATCCTTCTAAAACCTAAGTCTCTTCTTGCTTTCAATATTTTCTTTGTCTCCAGTACTTTTGTGCTTATGCTTGTCCTTGATTTTATCATGCTTAGAGTTCATGGAGCTTGGTATAGATTCTTCTGTCTACCGCCATACCACCCTGAACGCGCCCGATCTCGTCTGATCTCGGTATAGATTCTTCTATCCAAAATTAGATTTCTTGAATACTTTCTCTTTTCCTTACTGTGCACCATTGTATGTATGCTAATGGGATTAATGGGGAATCTCGCCTTTCTCTGAGTCTCTATTTTCTCAATGATCTTGTCTCTTTCTGTGCTTCAGATTAGAGAATAACATTTGATCTATTTTACAGCTCTGACTGTTCAAGATTAGTGTTGAGTTCCTTTCATGAAATTTTCACTTGGTTTACTCTATTTTTTAACTTCAAAATTCTTACATTTCTGTTTTATAGTTTCCATACTTCATTCATATTCCCTAACTGATGAAATATTAACAACACCTCCATCAGGTCTTAAGGTTTCCCATGGTCAATTAATTTATATTTTATATTTATACTGGCCGATTTAGAATTTTGTCAGTTAAATTGATACCAAAAACATACAACATCTTCAACAATTAGTGGTGTAAAGACTAGATGTCAACCTGTAGACACAAGAAATTAGACCCATATTAACATGAAAAGAGAAAATTCCATAAGAGCCCAACTGTAGGCACCACACCTAAGGAATGCTGGGAGCAAGAGAGGAGGCTTCCCCAGGGAAGAGCACCCTAATTGGCTACCCAATACCGAGTGATAAGCCCTAAAATCATATCCATACAAGTAGCATTATGTGACCTGAGTAGGGAGTGTGTGTCTGTGTGTGTGGGGGGGAGAATAAAATAGATTTTGTGGGTGCACTGAGGGTGGATGGGGATTGTGGTTATATGTTATATATTTAATAAAACCAGTCTTGAATATCAGAGAACAGATACACCCACAGTCAATCCAGGAGGATCAGAGATTTTAATCCCAGCCCAGGAAAGGCCAGAGAGTAGTGACCTATGCCTTTAATCCCAACAGATCTGATTCTGAGGCCAACTTGGTTTATAGGCTCTGAGGCAGGCAGTGGTGGTGCCTTGCCTTTAATCCCATAACTGCAGAGACAGAGATCTTTCTGTGTTTCTGTGAGATCAAGTCTAACTACCAAACAGTAGCATCCCACACATTTAATCTTAATGTGGATGTGATACAATTGGGAGAAGAAAGTATTTAAGGCAGGCATAGAAAGATAGATGAGGCATTAGAAGTGATGAGCAAGGCTGAGGATGCTGGAAGATAGTTGGGTGAGATTTGACTGTAGTGCTTCTCTGATATTTCATCCTTTCCCTGACATCTGGCTCTGAGTTTCTTTTAATACAACCAGAAATCGTGCAACAGGGGATGAAGGATCAGGTGGGGTGGAGGGATGGAGGGAGAGAGTACTAGGAGAGACAACTGGTACAGGAAGCATTTCGGGGAGCGACGTAAAAACCTAGAGCGATGGAAGCTCCCTGGAATCTACAAGAGTGACTGTAGTGAAGACCCTAGCAATGAATCCGAAGCGACCACCATCTTCTAAAACCAGGCAAGCCTTCCAGTAGAGAGGTCAGGGCACCAGCCCAGCCACAAAACCTTCTACCACAATTTGTCCTGCCTACAAGATGTGCTGGAGTGATGGTGGCTCAGAACTTGTGGGAATGGCTAACTCATGACTGGTCCAACTTGAGGCCCATGCCACAAAAAGGAGCTTATACCCAGCACTGCCTGGATGGCCAGGAGCCAGAGACTGGATAGTCCAGAGATCTAGGAAAAATCCAAACCAAACTAGGGAAAAATGATAAAATGATTTTTACTGATATTCTGCTTACTCATAGATCAGTGTCTAACCCAATTCTCATCAGAGAGGCTCCATCCAGCAACTGATGGGAGTAGATGCAGAGACCCACAGCTGAACATTAGACAGAGCTCAGGAAATCCTGCAGAAGATGAGGAGGAAAGACTGTAAGAGCCAGAGGGGTCAAGGGAACCAGGAAGAATGGAGTAAACTCCACAAGAAAACCCACAGAATCAACTAACCTGGGCTCATAGGGGCTCCCAGAGACTGAACTGAACCAGAAAGCCTGCATGGATCTGAGCTAGGTCCTCTGCATATACATGGTGATATAGTGTATATCTAATAAAGTTTGCTTGAAAATCAGAGAGACAGAGGAACAAGCCACAGCTACTTCTCCCCTAGCCACTCCTCACTAATGCTCAGACTGAATGTCTGAGTCGTCAGTCAAAAGGGAAAGGGAGTACGGGTGAAGGGCTGAACTCCTGCCTCCCCCGCCTTATGTTCCTTTCTCTGTCCAGCCATATCACTTCCAGTTTCAACTTTCATAGTGCCGAGATTAAAGGCTGTGTGTTTCCCACTACTAAGAGCAGAGGCATGGGATCCCAAGTGCTGGGATTAAAGGTGTGCCAGCACAGCCTAGCTCTGTTTGGCTCTGAACTCACAGAGATCCAGATGGATCCCTGCCTCTGCCTCCTGACTGCTACCATTGAAGTGTGTGCCACCACTTCTGACCTTCAGGACTAAATCTATCATTGTCTCTGTCTTCTAATCTTCAGGCAATCCTTATTAGATACACAATATATCACCACTTATATATCAAATAATTATGTATTATATTATTATGTTTATGTAGCTTGGTATTCTTGTGGGACTCCTAACGCTGGCAGTGAGGGCTGTCTCAGATTCTTTTGCCTCCTTATGGGACCCTCTTCTTCCCAATGGGTTACCTCATCCAGCCTTGATATGAGGGTTTGTGCCTAGTCTGATTGTAAGCTGTTATGCCGTGTTCTGTTGACATCCCTGGGAGACCTGCTCTTTCCTGAAGGGCAGCAGAGGAGGAGTGGATCTGGGGAGGGGGGAGCACAAACTGGAAAGATGGAGGGAGAAGAAACTGTTGTCCAGTCATAATGTGTGAGAGAAGAATAAATAAGAATAATAATATAACAGCAGACATATTTTAATTTCAAAAAATAAAAATGTCTTTAAATACTTTGGTATCTGAAACATTTCATTAGCAATTACTGGTATACCATTTTCGCTCCTCTGCATGAGTAACATGTTTCTATCTTATGGTAGGTGTGATAATTTTTAGATAATGTATTCTTTTATGATAGCTCTCATTTACGGTTATTTGATTTTGTTTCTCCATGATCACCAAATCTCCTGGAACTGTCCTTAGAGCTGTAAGCCATCCAGGTTCTGGGAAGAGCATTGAGTACTTTTAACAACTGAAGCATCTCTCTAGCTTACTGTCAAATTATTTTTATCATGTCAATAGATTAACATCTTTCTGCTGTATTACTTTGCCAACATGTGTTGTAGGAGCATTAAACATATTTATATAGTATCACAATTATCTCCTCACCATAAATTAATCATAAGATTGAACAAGATATTTTCAATATTCCTCCATTCCTGCAACATTTATCTTCTATTGAGATTTTAACCTCTCAATTAAGTCATATTATTAAAATAAAAATGTAACCCATGATAAAATAGATAACACAAACTGCACTATAATTATTATAATGATGGTTGTATTACTGCTAAAATCATCTTGAAACAGGCATCTTAAGTGGAAATGTTTCTGGTAAATTTGATTATATATTTAATGGAGAATTTAAAGCCTGTACAATTACTTTCAGAAAATGAAAGGAAGAAATAATTTCCAACTCACATTATAAAATTGTGCTTTTAAAAAAGATAAGTAACCCCCATAAATGGAGACACAAATTTCCTGAATATGTTATTAGCAAAAATACTTTAATAATATATGGAATTTATGCATAAAACCAACTCTCACCTCAAAGGACATAAGAGAGAATTTATTCTGGAAGCAAATATTAGTGAGCATGACCTGGGAGTACACATGTTCAGGTTTCCACAAATATCATTGTTGTGCTTGAATAAGAATGGCCCCACAGGCTCATATGTTTGAATGCTTGGTTGGTCCCAGATTGGTGGAGCTGTTTGAGAAAAATTAAGAGGTGTAGCCTTGGAGAAGGTGTGTCATTGGGAGTAGGCTTTGAGGTTTCAAAAGACCCATACCAGGGCTGGAGAGATGGCAGAGAGTTTAAGAGCATTGACTATCCTTCCAGGGGTCCTGAGTTCAATTCCCAGCAACCACATGGTGGCTCACAGCCATTTATGATGATGACATCTGATACCCTCTTCTGTACACTGTATACATAATAGATAAATAAATATTTTCTAAAAAGACTCGTGCTATGACCAAAACAACTAGTTAAAGAAAGTGTTTGAACTGCGTCTATGGTTTTAGAGGGTTAGAATCCATGATGGAAGAGCAAAGGCTGAGAGCAGGAACAGCTAAGAGGCCACATCTTGAACTACAAGTATGAGCAGATAGAAAGGGATTGGGAATGTAACTGGTCTTTTAGAAGCTCAAAGCTCATCCACAGTGCCACACCTCTTCCAATTATTAGGTAATACCTTCTAATCCTTTCCGAACAGTTCCACCAACTGGGGTATGAGCATCCAAATACATGAGAATGTGGGGGTCATTCTCATTCAAACCATCACAAGTATGTCCAGTATGGAAGAAGTTATAAAGGATTTTATTAGACACAATTTTTTAAAAGTAAGTATTTGTCAAACACATTAAAGGGGATCACAAGTAGACAGGTTACAGCAAGCCAGAGCGAACACTGGTACAGCTTTCATGTGCTATCTGATGACTTCCTTAGCTTTCAGATTGGTGGAAGCTAGTGTTTTGCTTTTTAAAGATTTTATTAGTCAAAAAGATGTTCAGTTAGATGCATGAGTGATCCATGAGTGAATTTTAAAGGGAATAAAAGCAGCTCAGGATAAGTTGACACTCACCTACATTTTAAGCCTCCATAATCATCAAGTTAAGTCATTTGACTTTCTAGGATTTTCAATTCACAAAAGTACAATTTATTATGACCATATTGGGTCTACCCTTGTCATAAAAAGTTAGTCAATAGTCAAAAAGTCAGTGTAAACTACCCCTATTAACAGTCCACTGGAGAAAAAAATAAGATTAATATTTCAGATAATTTAGAAAAGGCATCATCCTATAAATTCAACCAATTAGGAAACTTCCCTCAAATTAGTAATAAAAGCTTCTACTGCAAACCCGCAGCTAGCATTGTCCTCAATGGTAGAAAACTGAATGCTTTTCTTCTAAGCTACAACAAAGCAAAGAAGTTTTTCTCATCACCTCTATTCACCATCATTTTAGATATCATAGCACTAGAAAAAGTGTGTAAAACCTATGAGAAATTGAATTAATTTCTTTTTTAAGGTGGAATTTTTTTCTTTTATTTATTTAAAAAATTTTCACATACCCACCACTGCTCTCCCTCTGCCCCTCCTCCTGGTCCTTCCTCAGCCTCTCCCAATCCCAGCCTCCCAGCCATTCCCCAGAGAGGGCACGGACTTTCTTAGCACCAAATAAATAGCCACCATGTATTAAATGAAAAACAGAAATTCTCATGAAAATAAAATAAAATTCATATTTTCCTAGAAGATAGTTACCAAGAAATCAACAAAAAAAACCTATAAGCCCTAGAAGTCACCAGTGAATTTAATAGAAACTCAACAAATAAGTAAACACACGACCAAACATGTATATAAACTAGTAATGAAATTTTCAAAACTTGTAACTGCAACAACAATGTAATTGTTGTTGAAACAATACAACTTGTGATAGCTCAAAAGTAATTATAAATTTACAAGCAGAATGTATAGATTATAAATTTGAAAATTGCCAGACACTAATGAAAGAAATTTTGAAACTATATAAACAAACAGAATGCTGTAGTACATGTCCATTATTGCAGCTACTGAGGACATAAAAGCAGGAAGATCATGTGAGCCCAGGAATTGAAAGCTAGCCTAGGCAACAGGAAAGGATGATCTCAATAAACAAAAATAGTTTTTTAAAAAGTAGACAGACATGTAGTGCTATTGATTTGTAGTTTCTATACAAAAAATGTAAGTCACCTTAAAATTAATCTATAAATTTAACACCATTTCAACCATTATCACAATGAGACTTTTTAATAGTTGCACAAATAGTGATTTTATCATTTAGAAGGCAAATCAGAATTAGGAGACTCAAAATTATTTTTTTAAAAATAAATTTAGATAAATCATACTACTTGCAATTACAGAATAATATATTCTTTCATCCCTTTTAATTGTGTTTTGGTTAGTAGATAAAGAAATTAGTTTAGTTGTATTATTTTCTCTTTTTTAAAAAACTTATTTATTATGTAAAGTGTTCTGCCTGCATGTGTCCATGTGGGCCAGAAGAGGGCGCCAGACACTCATTATAGATGGCTATGAGCCACTATGTGGTTGCTGGGAACTGAACTCAGGACCTCTGGAAGAACAGTCAGTGCTTTTAACTGCTGAGCCATCTCTCTAGCCTCTAGTTGTACTATTTTCATACATACTTATCATTATATTTTGTTCTTATTCTACCCAGTGATGTCTTCCATTTCCTTTAACAGGAGTGTTGATATTTTCTTAGTATCCTATTGCCAGGCATTTAATTAATTTCCTAGCTAAGAAGCATAATGATTTTTTCTTTTGTTTCTATTTTTGGGGGACTCGTTCTTAAACTCTCTGTTCTACTGCCTCTGTTGCCCAAGTGTTAAAATTATGAGCCTATCTCTGATGACTATTTTTTTATCGGTCTATGTTTTAACATAAAATCCAAACAAATTTATAACAAAAGTTGAAATGAAATTACAATCGATGCTTTTATAGTCAGAGCCTAGAAGGACAATAATTGCTAGCCTTTGCCATATCAGTTTATGTTTCTCTTTTGCTCATTTTCTGATCTATTCTGGATAAAGTACTTGAGGCTTACAGGCATTATTTTTAAGTAACTATAAATGCTTGCAGAAAAGTGCCATATGTTCTAAGTGTATAGCTCAAATAACTTTCTCAGAGTGAGTTCACCTATGTAACTATGATCAGCATTAGCAAGACCATAAACTTATCAACTTCCTGTTACACTTAAATTCCAAATGAATCCCAGTCCTGGCTTCTATTACTCCTTAATATTTTTATTGGTTTGGGGCTTAAATAAACACACAATCATTTAGATTTTACAAGTCTTTGTGTCTGGATTCCTTGCTTTTAGAATGGCTACCTTGGCCTAGAGCAGCCCTGCACACTGACAGGGAGGGCATTGCCACCTCATCTCCTGGTTGTCCCTGCTTTCCTTTGGGGCCTTTGGTGGCCACTGGTAGCAGCAGCTCACAGCCTGTGCCCCACCTGTATTTGCAGATACCTCCTCAGCTTCCTGGGAGGAGGGTTTTGAATGCCTACTGAATGGTATGATGCTTTCCTCACAACCATAAGGTTTTCTTTGGGAGGGAGAGAGAGAGAGAGAGTTTGACAAAGAAATTGAGATCTAAGAAGTGACTTGCTTAGGGTCACAATTTTGTCAATGGCAAATGCTAACCCAGAATATGGACTTCCTGTTGTCATAAAGTCTGTTTTTCCATCAGTACACTTTCCTGAAGTGCCTGGAAGGGAGTGTAGTGGTAGTTTTTTGTTTTGTTTTGGTTTTTTGTTTTCTTCCTATGAGGTTGTACATCTGGAATGAAAACCATGAACTATCTAGAGAAAGCCATTCTAAAAGACTTGAAATAGCTGTCAGCATCATCAATTCCAAAGGAATGCTGAGGACACAGAGCTATAGAAGAATTTGCCATCTGAAAAACGTAAAGGGAATAGTTTATCAAAAATACTAGCATTTGAATCTTCAGACAGTTGAATTCATGGTTCAAAATAAAGAAAATCTGCACTGAAGAAAACTCAGCTCTGAAATACAAAGCATGTCATTTAACATCTAATGTAAATTTAGGAAAATAAGTGAAAGGACAAATTTTTTTTAAACTCTGGGGAAATATTTCAAAAACTTTCTAAACTTCTATGTGAGAACTCTCATGATTTTGAAACTTGGTCTGAGGCCCGGTGAGCTTTTCCACATGCCACAATGGCATTTAAACTACTGTTGTCATTGTTTAAGCCTTTTTAAGCAGTCATATTGTTGAGATTTTGTTATAAATTATTTCTGACCCCCTGTGGGTCAGAGGTCTAACCTGCCCACAGAGGCTTTTACCCCACCCCTGAAATGACTCAGATGCTTATATTAATTTTATCCTGTTTGGCCTGTCTCAGGTACATTGCAAGCTAGCTCTTTCATCTTAATTCAACCCATTTCCATTAATCTACCTGGCCACGTGGCCATGCCTCACCTGGGCCCCTTACAGCTTTCTTCTTTGGCAGATGGATGCAGTCTGTCTGACTCGGCATTCCTCATACCTGAAACTCAATTCCCCCCTTCCCTGCCTACTTCTACAGCACCTGACATAGGCCAAAACAATTCCTTTATTCACAGAATGATTTTCACTGCATACAGACATTCCCACCACAAGATGAATGTATATTCCCTGTCATGTCGGGAAGAAATAAATTTGTAGACTTCCTGGTCTTCTGCTTCTTACAGTGCACCCACCCCCCACATTATTCTCCAACACCCACACACACACACACACACACACACACACACACTCAACAGTGTTCTCCATACTCCAGGTAGAAGCCTTGTACTGCAGTTGTGTCATTGTAGCAGAAGATTGTTCTCATCTAAGAACAATGAACTCGCTAACAAAGGGTGACTAGGTTTCCAGTACTGATTTCCTTCCTACTGAGCAGGCCTTATATTCAAAGAGACATCTGTTGGTTCTCACTAAGACCCCAGTGTCATCATGTTTCCCTCAGCAATATCTTGCAGCGTTTGTCAATGTTCTGATTCATAGACATCAGAACTGGGTGGACTATTGACTGCCTCCCTCCCTTGGCAGCTTGCATAGCACCTTCCTATAGCCCTGAGGGAGTGGGTCTTCTCATTAGATCCAAATCAAATCTATTGAGTCCTGTGTCCAAAATCTGTGGTGTCCTCAGCAATAACCTCCCACCTGAAACTTCTAGGAAGTAACCAAGGACATCAGCCAGAATTTACATTTCCTGGACTCTTGTGACCACCAACTCAAAAAGAGGCTCCTCGTGTCTGGCACTAGGGATTCTGTTAGATAGTTTATAGTGTGTGTGTGTGTGTGTGTGTGTGTGTGTGTGTGTGTGAGAGAGAGAGAGAGAGAGAGAGAGAGAGAGAGAGAGAGAGAGAGAGCACATGCGCACACACTTTGAGATGTGTATATATACGCATACTTATATGTAAGTTATATAATTTTAGATGAATATGAAATAATGCAATCCACTATTGCTATTAAAACAGTGTTATTCATCCCCATTTCCTCTCTCTCCTGTATTCTCCTCCTCCCCAAATTAAAGCTCCCTCTGTTTTTCCCATTCTTCCCTTCATATTATCTAGTCCCTGCAATTTCTCCCTGTGGAGTTCTTTCCCCACACCCTTGGTTCCTTTTTACTTTCCTGGTTTCTGCACTTACTCGAAATTACATGATCATATCTGAAAGCTTAAAGTGAATAAACAGAGAAAATGTGCAATGGTTTTCTTTTGGACTTTGGGGAAACTCAACCAATTTAATATTTTCTGTTTACAGTCACATACCTGCAAATTTTATTTCATGTTTTTTCTTTAGAGCCAAATGGCATTCCATAATGTTCATGTACCATATACTCATTATTGATGCATTGCTTGAAGGACATTTATACTGCTCCTATTTCCAAGCTACTGTGAATAGAGAACACCAGGAAACAGGGCTGAGCAACTGTCTCTGGATCAAGATGTCTGTTAGGTATCTGCCAAGTAGTGGCATTGCTGGATCATAGGAAAATTTTACTTTTAGCTTTTTGAGAATTTTTCGCAGTGAATTCATGGTCAATCTCCTTGTAGGGAAAAGGATGATATGATATAGAAATGATAAAAAGATTATTAAATCTATTTTGATCTAAAAAACAATTGTTAGTCTCAAAATATTTTATATCAGTATGGATTTTAGTTTATTGATACAAATGTAAGGTCAATTTTATTATGCTGTGTATACATTTCTACTTTTGTTTAAGATATGTTCATGCAATTCCTTTGAAATTATAATGTATAATTAAGAAATACAGATTAATAGTTATCCATCTATGATAATCAAACTTATAGTCATGTAACTTTAGACTCACAAGGATAAGGCAGATGACAGAATATTTTCTTTAATTTTGCTAAATACAAATAGACTAATATTGTAACTGTAATTCTTGCTTGGTAGCTGTTTTTATATGTAATTTTGCTGTTTAAATTGAAACCTTACTTTTTAAGATTTATTTATTTATTTTATGAGTGCTCTCTCTGCACATATGCCTTTATGCCAGAAGAGAGTATCAGATCCCACTATAGATGGCTGTGAGCCACCATGTGTTTGCTGGGAATTGAACTCAGGACCTCTGAAAGAGCAATTAGTGCTCTTAACCTCTGAGCCATCTGTCCAGCCCAGAAACCTTCCTTTTAGATTAGGAAAAAAAAATAGGAAAGTGATGTGGAATGTCTTTCGGTATGTTGTGAATTATCATTGGATAAGAAAGGAACTGTTTGGCCTATGGCAAAGCAGCTTATAGGCAGGTGGGAAATCCAAGCATAGATAAAGGGGAAAGAGGGTGGTGTCAGAGGTAGATGCTGCAAGCTGCCACCTACAGAGCAAGATATAAAAGTACAGGTAAACCACAAAGCCATGTGGCAAAGCATAGATTAGTAGAAATTGTTTAAGTTAAGATGCAAGAGCTAGCTAGCAAGAAGCCTGAGCCATAGGGTGAACAGCTTGTAATTAATATAAGCCTTTGTGTGATTATTTGGTACTGCTGGTCTAAATCTCTGTGCTAGTCCAGGCCAGAAAGTTCATACTACAGTAATCTGTCCAGCATTGGTTTTAGTTAGTTTGGTTGGTTGGTTTGGGTTTTTTTTTTTATTTTAGGGGAGGTTTTGTTCAAAATTTCTTTGGTTATCCAGATAGTAATATGCCTGAGCCATAGGCCAAACAGTTTATAATTTTTTAAAAAGAAGAAAGAAAGAAATGCTGTGGAACTATGCTCTTGTACACTGTAAACATTTGTCACTCCTATTGGTTTAATGAAATTGGTCAAGTAGCTAGACAAGAAGTAGAGGCAGGTCAAGCAGATTAGGAGAATTCTGGGAAGCAGAAGAGCAGAGCAGCAGACGCAGCCAGATGCAGAAGAAAGAAGATGAGATGCTGCACTGAGTAAAAAGGAACCAAGCCACATAGCTAAGCATTAATTGAAATATAGGTTGACTTAAAATGTAAGAGTTAGCAAGTAATAAGCCTGAGCCATAGAGCAAACAGCTTGTAATTAATATAAGCCTTTGTGTGATTATTTGGGACTAAATGGCTGAGGGACTGGCCAAGTAAGACACAAAATTCTTACTACAGTTTCCATGGGGATTTTAGGTTTCTTTCAATTCTGTGCTGAATATTGTAGGTATTTTTTAATCCTTTTTATTTTTATTTAAAATGTATTTTATACAACATATTTGATCAGATTCTTTTCTCTCTCCCAGCTCTTTTTAGATCCTCCTCACTCACTCAACATATTTTCTCTCCTTATCTCAAAAATAGGGGGAAAACAAGAAATAAAAATCACAACAGATGACAGCCCAAAAAAAGAAACAAAATCAATAGAAAAAGATGCCAAAACAAAACAAAAAGTGTACACACACACACACACACACACACACACACACACACACTCAAACCATTGTAATCTATTTTCTGTTGATCAACCCCTAATATTGAGGCCTGCCCCCAAATGTAATTGATATCCCAGTGACACTCCTTTAGAGAACTGACTTTCCCTCTCCTAATGGCTGCCAATTGCAGGTGTTTACGTCCACTTCCCCTTCTCAGAGCCAGGATTTTGTCTGATTTGAATATGGGTAAATCTTGTGAATTCTATCAGAGTCTCTTGGAGTTTATATTGCATCAGTCTTGCTTTGCAGGAAAGACACTATTTCCTTGGAGTCATCCACCACCTCTGACCTTCAATCTTTCCTCCTCCTCTTCTTCCACACAGATCTCTGAGACTTAAGGGATGAGGTCTGATGAAGAAGACATACCATTTAGGGCTGAGTGTTCCAACGTCTTGCATTCTCTGTTCATTTGTGGATCTGTGTGTTCAATACTATCTACTGCAAGAAGAAGCTTCTCTGATAAGGGCAGAGTGGTGCACAGATCTATGGTGTAACAATATGCCATTAAGCATAATTTCATTTTTATGTTCCTTTAGCAGAATGATAGTACTAAGTTTTCCACTAGGTCCATGACCTATCTAGTCTCCCATTCTTGGCCAGTTAGCACTGTCCCTAGGTATGAGTTTCATCTCATAGAGTGGGACTTAAGTCCAATCAAAATGTGGTTGATTACTCCCATAACATTTGTGCTACTTCTGCAGCAGTGTATCTTGCAGGCAAGTTTTTGTTGCAGATCACAGGGTTTGTAGCCAGGTGAAACTGATGATTACCTTTCTCCTCTATTAGCATGCAAAGTACTTTCTATTACCATGCATACTAGCCAATAGGGGTAAAGTTTCTAGATGGGTACCAGCTCAATTTCTCCATGTTCAATGACATATGTGAGTGGTGTCTTTACCAATAGGGCCTTGACATCAGATTGTAAAGAGTAACCAATAGCCTTAGGAATAGCCTGTGATATTTGGGAAGATCTAGGAAACTCCTTTGGCCAGTAACACAAGAAGATGCAGCCCATTTCTGGCACTAGAAGTTTTGATTGTTGGCATAAGATGCCTGGCTGGGGCCTTGTGTCCTCCATTATATGGTGATTCCATTTAAATCATTTTGATAAGTGTGTGTATTTTTTAAATTTCCGCTACAGTAGGTTTCTATATTGTTTTTCAAAGGGCTTTAATGTTAGTTGTCTTTCAGCATATTTCCTCCTTTACCTTGTCCTCCCATACCCCTCTCCATTTAATCATCTATTATAGTTTCCTCTCTGTGTCTTTATAACATTGTACTCTATTTCCCCTTTCTCAGAAGATCTCTTCCTGATCCCTTACTAGCTACCTGGCCTCTGTGGATCTGAATTGAAACACACATCTAAAGCTTAACTAACTTCCACATATAAGGAAAAAGATGCAATTGTATTTTGAGATCTGGATTACCTCATTCAGGATGATTGCTTCCAACTCCATCTATCTACTTGCTAATTTCATTATTTATTTTTTTCTTAATAGTTGAATATTATTATATTGTCTAAATTGACCACATTTTCATTATTCATTCCACAGCTGATGGACATCTAGGCTGTTTTCAGTTTCTGGCTATTATGGACAGAGCATGTGGATGAGTAAGTATCTTCATAGTTAGAGTCCTTTGGGTATATGCCCAAGTGTGGTATAGCTAGACTGTGAGTATTTTATTGTGATTGCATTAAATTTATAATTTTTTAAATGAAATGACCATTGTTCCAAATATTAATTCTGTCAATCCATAAGCAAATACTCTTTCCAATTTTTAGCATCTTCAATCACTTCCTCTAGAGATTTAAAGTTTTCATTGTAGAAGTTTTCACCTCCTTTGTTGGGTTATTCCAAAATATTTTATTTTATTTGAGAATATTGTGAATAGGAGTGTGTCCATGTTCTCTTTATCAGTTTGTTTGTTGTTGTTGTGTAGAAATGTTATTGATTTTTATAAATTCTTTTGGTATACTGCTGCTATTTTCCTGAAATTGCTGATTGTTTTGAGAAAGTTTTTGATGGCATTTTTAGGATTTCTTGTGTATAGTATCATATCATCTGTGAATATAGATCATTTGACTTCTTTTTCTACTTGTATTCCTTTAGTTTCCTTCTCTTGTCTTATTATTCCAGCTAGTGCTTCCAGCACTATATTGCAGGGAGTGAGGACAATGGACAGTCTTGTATCGTTTTTTATTTGAATGGGACTGCTTCCCGTTTCTATCCTTTCAGGAAAATTTTGGCTATCAGTTCGTCATATGTTGTCTTTCTTATGTTGGAATAATGTTTCGTCCAGTTCTGTTATCTCTAAGACATTTATAATGAAGGCAACTTAAATTTTGTCAAAGGTTCTTTCTTCATTTATTGAGATTACTGTATGCTTTTTCTTTAAATAAATTTGTATGGTTTCTTATGGTTCTTGACTTACATATAATGAACTATATTGAACCATCCTGCATCTCCTAGATAAAACCTACTTGATCTTGGTAGATAATCTTTTTGATGTATGTCTTTATTTGGTTTATAAGTGTTTTATTGAGAAACTTTGAGTCTGTGGTAATCAAGAATATCAGTTGTATTGGCCTAAAGTTGGTGTTTTGTTTTGTGCTTGTTTGGTTTTTTTCCCCCTCTGGCTGATACAAACCTCATGCTTGTAGATGAACGCTTCATTCAGAGTAGGCCCAGCTTTGTGCAACAGATGGCCAACGCAAAATTAACTCAGTGGCATTTTTGGAGGATTTTTTTTGTCTTACAATTTTTTGTCTGGGCTTTTTCTTTTTATCTTTTTAATGGTACATATCTTCTGCTTATATCTTATGATTTTCTATTTTGTTTTGATGGGTTTTCTGTGTGTGTCTCAGAAGCTGTATGTATTTGTTTTTGTCCTGTTTTGCTTATTTTTATTTTAAATTTTATTATTTTTAGATATATTTGTTGATAGTCTAATGTTAATGTCGAATGAGAAAGAGAAAGAAAGGCTATGAATCTGTGTAGATCTGGGAGGAACTGGAGAGATGAAACAGTAATTAG